>JAQZBX010095624.1:0-11893 GCA_029593785.1 Cabassous unicinctus
ACGTGGGGCAGTGTCTGCAGGAGCCCCATGGAGCCCACCACGCTGGCCGTGATCTGCAGACAGCTGGGCTGTGGGGAGACCGGGGAACTCAGTGTTTCTGCTGGCATCAGGGCGGCTGCTCAGCCCCGCTGGGTGGATGGTATCCAGTGTCGGAAAAGTGACACCACCCTCTGGCAGTGTGTTTCTGATGCCTGGGACCACAGCTCATGCTCTCCTAAAGAAGCAGCTCACATCCGCTGTGCAGGTGACTCTTTTTTCTGATCTTGAGTGGTCTGTACCACCTTTCTGTGTTTTTAATGCAAATTTATGTTTTAGTTGTATGGTTTAAATTTCATATTGAGCCTACAAAATGCATCAATCCAAATCTTTTAGCCCCAGATGCAACATTTTCTGAAAAACAAGAAAAGGGTATTAAGGTCCAATATTAAATAAAAACCCCTGGGGGTCTGAAGAGAAGACACCTTGAGGCTGTACTGCAGTAGAAACTAAATTGTTTTCACTGGAGCATATTACTAAATTAAGGATGATAAGAGATGGCCCTAATTTATACTGAGCATTAACTAGGCATATGCTAGGCCTTTTACACTCAGAATAATATTTAGTATTCATAGAAGGCCTGTTAAATACGTATGATGATGATCAATTTTCAGTTAAGGAGACTGATGTGAAGAGAGCTTTGGTGCAATGCTCAGTCTCTTTGTTAATCAATGTCAGAACTGGAAACCCAATTCCATGAACCCATTCACAAAGCATTGCTTTTTTCAATTCCTAATCCTGTTTGTGATCATGAAAGCACTTATCAAAGACAGGTGGTCAGACTACAAGCCTTTTGTGAGCACCAACTCTTGGCAACGCCCTATTATAGGAATAAGGATTGAGTGGAGAGAAGATATTAATAACCACGCTGAAGGTTTCAATTTAGCGATAAAGACCTATTGTGCAAATATGTGGCTAGCTTAGATATTTCATCCTCATAATGACACTCAATCTCCAATGTATCTCCAAGTTTTTTCATTCCCTTCACCCTCCTTATGCCTGTACTTTCTTGTTTACCTGTTTAGGTTTTAGGATCTATCAATACCCTCTCTTACCATCACCTTCAACTCCCTTGCTACACTTAACCCTGTGAAACTCATCTGGCTAAATTCCAACCATTGGAAAACAACTATCTGCACATCCCTCCTTGAGCCCAAGAAGTTGGACTGGGCAGGAGAAAAGTACACAAAACGTACTGGTCTAACTTTACATGATGTATGAATCCCCAAAGGGAAGTCAACCCTCTTTCACAATTCTACTCGACTTTCTCTAGTATATTTGCTCTCCTGCTCTCCAAAACTGATATTTTATATCTCCTCTTTTTTGCCTCAAATTACCAATAACTTGTCCCACTACTCACTCAACTGAATCTTCCTTCCTTTTACCTAAAAGAATAGAAATAATTGTTTGAGAATTCCCTCATCTTTATTGCACTGTATCTACCCAGCCACAACTCTGCAACTGCATTCTTATCGTTTCTCCTTAACAAAAGAGGATGTGTCCTTTCTTCTTTGATTGGTGGTATTCTGACCAGGTCTCTGGATCCCATCCTCTCCTGTTTTCTGATGAACTTTGATGCTAAATAGGACATAGTTGATCACTTTCTCCTTAACTCTACTTTCCTGTTTTTGACATATCGTTAGCCATGATTAGCCTACGGATGAGCCCTTCAAAGTCATTCTCAGAGAGTAGAGATGTGGCTCAAGCAGTTGAGCACCTGCTTCCCACATGGGATGTCCCGGGTTTGAGTCCTGGTGCCTCATAAAAAATTTTTTAAAAAACAAGCAAAACGAATGAAAAAACCATCTCAGTAGAACCGATGTGGTTCAGTAGTTGAGTGTTAACTCCTCCAAAGAGATCCCAGGTTCAATCTCCAGCCCCTGGTACCTCAAATATATATATATATATATAATTCATATCTGTTAAAATGGCTTTGTTTTCTGGGCCTTTCCTTTTGATTCTTTCTTCAAGTTTCCATCTCTCTGCCTGCATTCTCCATCTGTTCTCATGTTGTCCACTTTAACAGCAGAGCCATTAGCATATTAATCATAGTTATTTTAAATTCCCAGCCTAATTATCCCCAGATCGCTACCACACATGATTCTGGTTCTAATGCTTGCTTTGTCTCTTCAGATTGTCATTTTTTTTAGGAGGTACTGGGGATTGAACCAAGGACCTTATATATGTGAAGCAGGTGCTCAACATCTGAACTACATCTGCTTGCTTCTTCAGACTGTGATTTTTGCCTTTCTCATGCCTTATAATTTTTTGTTGAAAGCTGGACATGATATATCAGGCAAAAGTAACTGAGGTAAACAGACCTGTAGTATGAAGCTTTGTGTTTACGTGGGTGGGATTACAATGCATTTACTATTTGCTGTAGCTATGGTTTCAGAGGGTAAAATTTTCTTCAGTGTCCTTGTTTTTGTCTCCACTGTTGTCTTTGGGTTTCCCTGAGGACTCTTTCTCAAATAGAGTCTCAGGGGAAGCAGATGTGCCTCATGCGATTGGGCTTCTGTCTACTACATGGGAGGTCCAAGGTTCGATTTCCGGGGCCTCCTGCGGAACACAAGCTGGCCCACACAGCAAGCTGGCCCAAATGAAGAGCTGGCCCACACACAGTGCTGGCCTATGCAGAGTACTGGCCTGTGCAGGAGTGCTGGTCCAGGCAGAGGCTGGCACAGCAAGATGATGCAACAAAAAGAGACACAGAAGAGAGACAATAAGACACACAACAGACCAGGGAGCTGAGGTGGTACATGAGACTGAGGACCTCTTTCCCATTCTGGAAGATCCCAGGATCAGTTCCTGGTGCTGCCTAAAGAGAAGACAAACAGACATAGAAGAATGCACAGCAAAAAGACACAGAGAGCAGACAACAGGGGAGTGGGGAGAGAAATAAATAAATCTTTAAAAAAAAATAGAGTCTCAGTCTTGCATTTCTATCAGCAGTACTCCTATATTATTATGCAGGAACCTTGTATATTGATGTGGTAGTGAGTTGCAAAAGGTGTGGAAAGGTTCTCTAATCCTATGATTAGGACTCAGACCTATAGTGAGCCTGTGGTCCTGGGCTGTGACTTCACAAATGCTTCTCAGCTTTTTCTTTTCCTACCATTAGGTGTGACAGGAAGGCTACAGGTAGCTGGAGTTGGGATTGGGATTTTATCTTCTCCCAGGTCAGTACGGCTTCGTAAAAGAGGTTCCCTTGAGAGCAGGATGTTGTTAGAGAGAACGGAAATCATGGGGCTTGTTTCAAAATGGTTACTTTCCCCTGTCCTTGCTGGGAACAGGAAGCAATTTTTCTCTAATCTTCACCCTGAGAACCTGATGGTGCTCCTGGAGGTAAAACTCAAAAAAATTTTATGTCTCAAGCGAGTCCATGCTCATTCTCCAGCAATTAGTCACCACTTACCCTGATGTGTTCTTACCAGGCTCCAGCAGTGGCTACTGCTGCCAGAGACCTGTGATTCTTTGAATCTGCCTTTCTTTCCAGTGTTCAGGTTGGTTTCCCCTATAGTCTCAATTCTCAGGTGGCACTAAGAAAAGCTGTGGATTTTCAGTTTGTTCATCTCTTTTTTTCTTGTTGTTAAGATGAGAGTGAGGACATTCAATCTCTTTACATTTGAACTGGTAACCAGATTTCTACTCTTCTGGTGTTTTTCCTGCCTCACTAATTGCTGTCCTTTACTCATTCCTCTCTCTATGCTCAACCTTGAAATATTGCACAGACTCTGAGGTCAGTCCTGGGCAATCACCATCTATGTTCTCTTCTTTTGACATCCTCTTCTTCAATTTTTCTCATGTGAGACCAACTTCTTGAGACGTTTTTTGGGAAACCTCTAGTTTTGCTAGAACTAGTGATAAGAAGAAATGTTCTACAAACAAGCAAGCTGCTTGAAGCATCCAAGTTATTATCATTATTTCCTCAAGTGAGAAACCATCCAGCAGAGGTTGGCAGATTAAATTTCAGAAATCTTTTACAAGGGAATTCTAAATAAAGTGCACAATTGTATGGGAATGACATAGAGAGAGCGTAACAATTCTGAGATTTTCTAACAATTAATACATCCTAATTATATTTTTCTGGAAATAAGATATTTTCTTATCATTTCACACATTCTTGGGTTTTCTATGAATTAATGTATTTCATTTTTACTTTAATATATTTTTTCAGTATCACTGTGTTATTTTATGCATTTTGTGTAATTATCTGTATGCATAATCAATGTCTCAACTCAATTTCTGTCTAAGTACCTTTTTCTAAAAATCTATCTTTTACTGATCCCCTGACTTTCTAACCACTTTAAAATTCTCCTATTAACATTTCCCCTCCCATTCCTTATATTTTACACATTTTTCTATTTGACACCATGCTAAAATCATAAAAGCATCTTTTTGCATTTTCTTCACATTCTTCATTTTTAAATTATACAATATGATACATTTTTTCTCTCATTTTTCTCCCTTCTACAATTTCCTTTTTGTATTCCAGAGTAATTTTTCTATGTATCAGTGGCCTTTAAATAGATAAAATCCCTTCTCTACTTCCACTTTATTCCATTTTACTAGTTAACTTACAGGGAGTTGGAAGCGTTGGTTAATCACAAAGAGTAAACACAGATCCACAATTCCCTTCACAGTTCAGTAATGAAGAAAACAAAATAGCATAATTCAGCTTGGAACAACCTCTCCTTCCTTTATTTATTTATGTTTTTAGTAATATTTATTGAATGCCGTCTTTGAGCCAAGTAGTATTCTAGGAACTAGAGAGATGATGAGTAAGACAGTCAAAGGCCTTTCTCTAATTGTGTGGTGTGGTGGGGGTTGATTTAAACCAATCAAAATCAATAAATAATTGGCAGCAATAGTTTCAAATGGTTATAATTTCTATGAAAATGAAATTAGGGTTAAATGAGAGAAAGACTATCAATAAAGATAAGGTCGAGTTGGTGTTGATTTACGATGGTGGGATACTAGGACGACTTCTCTAGGAGAGTTGGGGGTGCTAGTGAAATCACCATCAGCCCATCAGGCCTCAGTATGGCCCCACTAGTAGCTGTACATGCCGGGGACACCACAGGGATCTTGTCTCTTCTATCAAAGCCCCATAACTTAAGTTCTAGCATCCTCGAGTCTCCATGAGCACCTACTCATCCAAGACCTTGCCAACCCTAGGTACTTACTGCCTGGGACGGGACACAACTGTGTATCACTGAGGAACTCAAAGATCAGTGGTATCTGAAGTGTACCCACTCTCCTTTAACGAGCCTCAAACCTCAGTTTGAGTTTCAGTCAGTCAATCACAGAACCCGTGGGAGTTGAGGAATTCTTCATGTTTGTGCACCTCACCAATTTCTTTAAAGTATAAAAGCTCCTAAATCCCACTTGGGCAATGAAACCAGAAAGCTACAGTCCAAAATTCTGTCAGTGCTTTCCTAAGATGGAAGGGAAACATTTATATACAGACAGATGAAGCCAGAGCTCAAGGAAAAATATATGAAATACCAATTTAAGTCTCATGTATTGAACTTTTAAATGTGATGTGAAGCCTCTGGTTTCTCTATGCTCTTGTTTTCCTCTTATCCTTTGTGCTGAATGGGACCTTGGGGACCCTGTCAGACCTGATGACCACTTGACCGACCCCAGCTGCCAGGATCCAGCTCTAACCCATTGTCTCTTTCTGCAGGAGCAAGACCCAAGAGCTGTCCCACCGCGGCCCCCTGCACAGGTACGTCGGCCCCGCCCACTTCTCTCGGGCCTCCCTCCCTCCCAGCCTCCCTCCCTCCCGGGGCAGTCACCCGAGGTGCTGCTGCCTTTTAGACAAAGAGAAGCTCAGGCTCAGGGGAGGAGGCTCCCTGTGCTCAGGCCGAGTGGAGGTTTGGCACGACGGCGCCTGGGGCACGGTGTGCGACGACACGTGGAGCCTGGCGGAGGCCGAGGTGGTGTGTCAGCAGCTGGGCTGTGGCTCCGCCCTGGAGGCCCTGCGGGAGGCTGCGTTTGGCCCTGGCAGCGGGAGCATCTGGCTGGACGACGTGCGGTGCAGGGGCAGCGAGGCCTCCCTGTGGGCCTGTGCTGCTGCGCCCTGGGGGCTGAGCGACTGCAAGCACGAAGAGGACGCGGGAGTGCGCTGCGCTGGTGAGCGGGAGGCCGCCCTGCCCTGGGGTTGAGGGAGGTGTGAGAGCACCAGAGGCCCTTCCTGGGCTGCGCTGCTGCTGCTGCAGGGCTCTTGCTCCCACACAGGCGGCCTCTGGTCTCCTGACTGTGGAAGACAAGAGCGTGCAGTGGTGGTCCTGAGCCCCTAGGGCTCTCCCAGGCCCACCCAGGCCAGTGGTCCCACTGCCTTCTCTTCCTCCAGTTGAGAAGACCACGTTGCCCCCCAGCACCAGAGGTGGGTGACTCTTCTGCCCTGAGCCCTGGGGTAGAGACACCCAGATTTCCAGGGACCTGCACTGTGGAGCCCACATGTTTCTGGCACATTTAACTCTATCAGTAGAAGAAAGGCCTGCTGGCCAGGTGGTCACCGCCCCTTAAGCTGTGACAGTCATGAAGTCTGAAGGTCACAAGCCTTCCCCTTTCAGCCATCCCTAGGACCAGACCCAGCAGTCAGCTGACCCATCGGGCCTGGACCTGGGCCAGGCACTTCTTGGGGTACCGGCAGACTCACTGTATCTGAACTGGGGTCTTCATGGCCCTGAGGGCTCAGGAGGTGGCAGGGAGAAGGGGGTTCTCCTGGGCTCTAGAGCCTCGTGGCCCTTTTTCCTCTGCAGGGTCCAGTCAAGGTTCAGCTCCTGTGCCTGGCATCCTCTCCCTGCCTGGGGTCCTCTGCCTCATCCTGGGGGCCCTGCTCTTCCTGGTCCTCATCATCCTGGCAACTCAGCTGCACAGACAGAGAGCAGAACGCAGAGTGGGCACTGGGGAGGGCGCGCTGGGGAGCATGGAAGATGTGTGGGCAGGACCCAGTACAGGTGTGAACAGCTGAAAAGTGCACACGTTTAAGTCTTCACTCCCACTATCTGGCAAGTCTCCCCTTCTCTTCAATAGACTCCAGGATTTGAGAGACACAAGCCCTACATCCTGGGTTGAGTGTGGAAGCTCTTAGAAACTACGGCTTCCCGTGTGTTTTAGTTTCCTGGCTGCCAAATAAAATAGGTGATTGAAACAACAGGACTTTAGGGGCTCCAGATTTTGAGGCTAGGAGAATTCTAACATCAGGCATCATCAAAGTGATGCTTTCTCCCAAAAAGCTGTGGCCTTCTAGGACTGCCTGCCAGAAATATATTTCCTTAACTTTTCTATCACTTGGCAATACAGAAATAGATGAAGTTTAAGAACATGTTTTTCTGCAGTGCTTAGCTCCAGGTCACCACACTATGTGAACAGTGTCTGAGGATATTGAGTGTAGGTTCAAGATCAAAACACAGTCAGGAAACGTAGCTCTGGGTCAAGAGGGCACAAGACTGTAGAAAGGAGCCCTGACAGCCCATAGGGTTTTCTCCAGAGGTGAACACTGGGGAGCTCTGAAGGTTGGTTTATTGCTAAGGGGATGGTCTCGGGGTTGTCTCTTAACTGGTCCTGCTTTCTCCAGCCTTGCCTGATTATGAAAATGCTGTTGATGAGGCCTTGTACCAGGAGATCGATTACCTCATAACCCCAAAGAAGGAGGATCTGCTGGGCAGCCCAGGTGTGTGTCCCATGCCCTCCCCTCTGTCTGTGAGCTGGCTGTGAGGTTGGCTGTCTTCTGCAAGCACAGACCACCAATAACCCAACCTTGCATGGTCATCCTCCTCCAAGCCCTCTCTCTACAAGCCTGGAACCTCAAGATTTCCTCTAAACCTTGACATCGGGCCTACTACTGTGGGAAAGTTTTTGCTGTTTCTCTGAGATGTTTTTCTCTCTACCAGGAAACCTGTCTGGTGACTCGGTGACTAAGCTGCCGTATTACACAGGGGATGAGGAGGAGGATGGAGACCCTGAATCTACCCCAGGTAGTAGGAGTGGGTCTGCCCGTGACTGGTGGCGATGAGGAGGAGGAAGCTCATCTGAGGAGGATGTCTGTCTCTGATTAGGATAGGAAGGATCACTTCTCTCCAGTTGGCAGTCATTCTTTCCTTATCTGCTTACTCTATGACCTTAAAAAAGAAAGATTAGACTCAGTTCTCTGTTTCCACAAATACTTCTACTCAGTTACAGACTTATGTCTAATGTACCGCTATAGATTCAAAAGCCATATTTTTAAAATAACATCTGAACCTGAAAGTCTCAAAGTTTCCATTGTGAGTAAGAACACTGAGGAAAGTGTTTTTGAGACAGTGTGTGATATTTGGACCATTTTGTGTTTAATGTGTGTAATGAGAGAGAAAAATTGACTTTGGTATAGCTCTGGAATACATGGAGCGCCTGGTGCTTGTACTTATCAACTACCAGGAGCTCTTATTTACAAGGGAACTAAGAGGAGAATGTTCACCTTCCATCTTTCTTAGGTAGTAGAGATGGACAACCCACAGGTGGGGGCAAGTACAGAATGGCTCTGTGGATCCAGAGGTCAACAGAGCACTGGAAGTTCTTCTTTGATTAGATTGGTGCAATAGCCTGTCTCTGGGTGATGCCCAGGCCTCCTTCTCCCCAGCAACTCCATGTCTCTCACATCCTCAGAAAATAAGTGAATACTTGGGTTCTCTTGGTCCAGATTCACACTCCCTCAGTAACAGATATGTACATGTTATCTGTTCCAGACTCTGTTACCATATGTTTGAAGAGTAGCTGAAACTCATAACACAATAGCTTTTGTTTATGCTTAATGGTGTGAGAGGCCATTTTAGAAAAATATTATTGACCTTAAAATATTGGAATATTTTAAGGATTTAAATGTTTTATGGGAATATTGAGATCAAATATGTGCCTTGGGATAGCATTGGAATATGAGGCTTATATTGATCAACTATAATAATCTCTACATTACAAAGGGTTTGTGGTGTCATCTAGTCCAACCCATAATTTGCTATTCCAACTAAGTCCTTGTCTGCTTTCAGAGCCTCCAGGTAAACACGTTGATGCCACAAGAAATGTTTATGATGATGTCGAAGAATTGCCTGTTCCTGAAATTCCTCCTGCTCCTGGGATGAATGGGAATTATTCTTTCTCAGAGGAGGGATGTGGGACCAGGTATTCCCAGAAAGGTGAGTGGACAATTGTCTCCAGTAGTTGTACTGCTTTGTCATGAGGAACGTGAATTTGGACCCACCAAGAGTTGTTTTTTCCTGCATTATCAGAATCTTGGTAACTTTATCTAGATGAGATCCGCTCTTCCTTATCCCTGATATGGTGCAGCTAGTTCTTCTCTTCTGAAAGGAGAATATTTTATATCCTTTGTGTCCATGCCCACCATCCTTGGATATGGATGTGCAGAGCTTTTGTCCACATTTTCACACCCCAAACTGAGACATGTGTTCTGACAATCAATTTAGAGGTTCTTTCAGGTTGTGAGAGGTGACCTGGAAAGGTTTTTTAATAACACAGTAAATAGAATTTATGAGTTATTTTGTTGCTTTTGGGGAACCACACGACCAAACATTTAAAGTTAACTTTCTCCACTATTGGTGCAGGATGTGGAATGGCCTTGATTAAATAGTCATAAAAACTAAAAAGAAACCTAGAGATAATTTTCTCTCAGTTTTTCACTTGACAAATGAAGACCCTTATTCCCTATAAGCAGGCTAAGATGTGAGCATGTGTTCCCTGGGGAGCAGGTGACAGTGGGGTTTCATTCAACGTCCCCCTTTGGCATCTGACAGGGGACCCACGATTGTTCTCATAACTGCTTAGCTCACCCTTGGTCTGTTATTGAGGTGCTGAGAAATCTAAGGAAGTGATCCCATTCCTTAAGAAATCAGACTTCTTTAAGAAATCAAGGTTTTACACGGGGCAGCTGAGTGAGTGTGTGGTGGCTCCAGTGTTTCAGACAAGCACAGAGTCCCACCAATTTCTTTGTGGCCACTTTGTACTGGTGTCTCCTTCCTCCAGGGGTCTGTCTCTATTGTTTTTACACCACTGTCATCAGGATTTTCCTTGCTGTTTCAGAAGACTGTCTGCAGTCTCCTAGAGAAACTTCCAACTGTAGGATGGAAAGCAGAGGTTACTCATTGGTCCTGGGGCAAGGAGAAGATCATGGGTATGATGATGTTGAACTTAGCACCATTTAGTACCATTTTTGGAGCAAACAAATCAGCAAAGAATCTACTGTTATCTTTACAAAATAAATGAAAATCTTGTCTTTTTCATTTCTGAAAAGTTTTTATGTGTATCTCTAATGAAAGGAAATTATTCAATTTTCAATTGAAAAATCAGGGTTAATACTTTCCTACAGACTACATTCTTGCCTTCATTTAGGTAAAGAGAAGTTCATACTTTTCTTTAAGACCATGAAACTCTAAAATCAGGACCTTAACTAAGCACTTTCTCTTATGAAGCAAATTTATGAAATACAAAGTTGAATGTTCCAACATATTCCACCTTCTAGTTCATTCTGCCCTGTGTACCACACATTTCAAATACAAGAGATAGAAACAGTATTCACTCCAGCTAAATCTCCAGAAATTACAGTGAATCTCCTATTTCACTCAACCATCAAATGACTATTGAAAGAAATTCATTAATTGATAGTAACAGTCTTTTCACACATCACATTTTTGTGTATCCAGACAGAGAAGTTTACCTGGATCTTTTCAAGGAAGAACTCTCTGTACCAAATCTGAGTTTTAAAGCCTTGGAAATTGTCTTAACTATACTACGTAGAATAAATTGTCTAGAACAGAGAAGACCCCATTCCCATTAGGAGGCAGTAAGACAGAAAGAGACATAAATCTGTTCATCAAGGCAGAATCAGAATCAGAATAGCTGCATAAATATGGCAAAGGGAAGCTATTTGATAGAAATCCTGAGAAATACTAAGATCCTCCTGCTCTAAAGAGTGTTTCAGACAATTGTTTTACATCTACCTCTGGGCAAGGGGATACCTGTCAGTCATACCCTCCCCCACATACAGGTCTATACCTATCCCTTGACCCCAGACAGCTCTGTGCACCAGCCAGCATCATGTGGATTAATCTGAGACAATTGGTAAGTATAGAGATAACCACAATCATTTTCCCTATTCATATTTGAACCCAAGGTAGGTACTCCTGTCTTACAGGTCTCCAACTATCTAGCACATGGACTGTGGAACTGACTAGAACTGCTGGTTTATAGCCAGAAGAACCTGGAGTTGAAGGGGAAAGAGCACTCACCTGGCCTTCCCAGCTGGTCCATCTTTATCGGTTTGTTTCCTTTGTCCTTGCACACAGCATTATGCAGAGAAAACCTGCGTCTTAGCAAGACTAATATAAAGCACGTGAGGTCAGTGACCAACATCTGGAAACTGCCCCACGTGTCCTCAGATGCCTCAGGGTTGCCCTTATCCTTATACTTGGGCCTTACCCTCACCCCAGTCAGGGCCCAGAATATTTCTTCATGTTCCAAAGTTTTGCCAGGGGAGGAATTCCTAGCCCAGCAACAACATGTGTGACAGGTACTTCTTTCATATATGAGATTATGATTTCTAAGAATTTTGGGCCACTGAGGCTCAGAGCCCAGAGAAGAACAGGCATTGTTTTCATGTTCTCCACATTAAAAGGATTTCTTCTCCTCTGTCCATACTCACATTTCCCCATCTTCCACTACAGTTCCCAAGTTTCCGAAGGCCCATCCTAACAGTTACGTTTCTTTATGTGTTGGTCAATCTCCAGTAAAAAGGGAGATAACATGACAAAGAGAAAAAATACAAAGAGCATAGCAAACAGGGCATAGAGCCAAGGAACAC
>JAQZBX010095625.1:0-11893 GCA_029593785.1 Cabassous unicinctus
GTCTTTGTCCTTTATGTCCACTGTCTGGTCTTCTCAGTTGGTGTTTTCTGGACTTTTATCCTCTTCGTTGGCATTGGTCATCATTTCCTGCTTCTTTGTGTTGTAATCTTTTGTTGCCTACTGTACATTTTAATATTTTAAAATGCTAGCTCTAATATTTATTCCTTGAGATGTCTCTTTCTTAAGCTGTAAGCAGCGGGTGATATGACAGAGATCTTCTTGCATGTCAGCCCCCTATCAGGAAGGTCCACCGAAGGCAAATGCGAAGTGCAGGGTCCTCCCCGTCTTTTCTGGGCCCGTTGGCTTTTCCAGGGTCTGTGTTTGCTGGTGGCTTAGGAGTTCCTCTGTTTTACAGGAGTCTGGGTGCCCCCTCAACTTCCCAGAAGATAGACCTTTTCCCTCTCTTGGGTGTTCCACGGCCAGACCTGGAGCAGGTAAGATCTTCCCCCGGCCTGCTGCCTCAATTGTTTCTTACAGTGCTTTGGTTGTCTCAAGTTGCTTTTGCCTGGAGGGCAAATTCTGGGAGGGAGCATGTGAGGAAAGAGTTTCCCAATTCAGTCTTTCCCAGGGAGCCCTAAAGAGAGTGCTAACTGGCTCTAAACTGCCCTGGAGAGGGCATGAGGGAAGGGCCAGGAAGGGCTCCCCAAAGCTGCACTTCCTTGACCCAGCACCTGCCCAGCAAATGCAGCCCCTCAGCCATCCTCTGCAGCTCTGAGGGAGGGCATGAGTCTCCTCCACTGCCTTTGTCCAGGGAGACCTGGACCAGTGACTGCCCTCAGAGCCTGGCCCTTGCAGACCAAAGTCCCTAATCTAAAGCCGTGATCAGCAGCTGGCCGGCCCCCACCCCGGATCTTGGGGAAGGGGGTTTTATGTCCCTTTCTGCCACCACCAAGTTCCACCACGGGCTGGACCCCTCTGCCGTCTGCCGCAAGAGTGTTGGATGGTGCCGGTAACCACTGCACAGAGATCAATTTATTGGTCTTTACTTTACCAGCCTCTTCTTCCTGCTCTTCCCTGGATACTGTATAGTGTTCTATGGACTCTGGAGTTTCAAAATAGTTGATTCAGACAGTTCCTGCCTGTTTAATAGCTGTTGTGGTAGAGGGACTGATTCTAGAACTTCCTACTCCGCCATCTTCCCACAATCCAATAGCCTTTTTCTTGATTTGGTACTTGCCCTTTTGTTGCTGTCCTTTAACTTTTCTCTGGAGCTTTTAGACAGATGTTTCTGTCGGTTCTTGCTAGCTGTTCAAACTTCTGAGGGAAGAGTGGGTGCCCTAAAGCATTTACTCTGCCATCTTGAATGGGCTGGAGCCAATGTGGTTTCTGTTTTCAGATCTCACACCTTTCTCTGATATGCTCCACATTTGCCTGCCCAACTTCCACCCATTCTTCAGGTCCCAACTTGAATTTTCGTCTCTTTCTCTTGGAAGCCTTCTTTTGCCCCTTTTCAGTCACATCACCACAGACCCTGAGTTACTTCCTGCAGCCCACATCTCTGTTTACTTTGATTTATCTGCATGATCATCTCATTGACCTTTCTCCTACTCACTTGCCAGATTTGTAAGGGTCAAAGATCAGAGGTTACAGCCATGTGGGACAGTGCTGCATCCTAGCACTGAGCACAGTAGCCTGTCGACCCCAAATGGTAGTGACTCGAAGAAACTGTTAATGTTGTTATTGTTTGCATACCCTTACATTTTATGATGGCTCTCTGAGGATCTCTTTGCTCCAGTTATCTTTACTTAGGTTAAAACAGAATCAGCATTATTCATGATTGTCTGTGGACAATAATGTTCCTAACGGCAGCCATTTGAGAGTCCTCATCAGGGAAATCTGTTAGATCCCAATGGCCCAGGCAGTGAACAGCAAGGACCTGTCCCTGCTCTTGGCACATTCGTCATCCTCACCATCACCATCGTTGTCATCCTAGATACCAACGTATGTGGCTCTATTTTACAGAGCTCTCTTTGGTTCGCATTAGTGGTCTCCTTTTCCCCTTGGAATAACCCTGTGAGGCAGCTAATGGAAATAGTATATCCTTTGCATAGTTCCTGTGAGTGCAAATGATGTTCTGTAAGCACTTTACCCAGCACCTAGTGAGCATTCAGTGATTTGCAGCTCTTGTTTCAGTCAAGCAGTGAGTACCAAAATCGTGTGACTATTGCTTTAGTAAGTGTGCCTGATATCTATTCCCAAATATACTCAAGCCAAAGCTTAGCTTACTTGGTTCCATAAGATCTGTGTGACTCAAATAAATGCTGGGTGTCTCTGAATTCCAGGTCAGCTTTCAATGTAATCTGGACTCTAAGCCCATGAAAAGCATCATTCAACCATAGGCCAAATTGACTTAGCTTTTTTACCATGTCTAGGAAAAAAGACAAGATTTAAGAGTGATTTCGTTAAATAAGCATCCCCTTCAACTCTGAACGTCCCCTCTATCCCCAGGGCCACCTGAGAGCGTTCTACCCATTCTAAGCTTGGCTTACTGCACCTCCTCCTGGGAAGCTGACACCATTTGTTGTCTGTGCTTCGTTCGTTCTAGAAGCACTTATGAATACCTACTAAGTGAGCGGAGAACTGTCCTTGCCATGCAAAGGCAGTAAAAAGTGAGTAAGGCACAGAGTTCTTGTCCTGGAGGAGACCAACACAAGGCTTCTACAAGGCAAGGTGAAATAAGGAATTTGCTAGAGGAACAAGAAAGCGCTATGCTGCAGAGAAAAGAGTAATTATTTTGAAGGTGGAGGAGAGGGGTGGAGATGTGTTCGTGGAAAAGCTGAGCTGTAAGTGGAGCTCTGACTATGGATATGGGTGGGGTGAGATTTCAAGGTCATGAAACCATGGAGCACGAGCAGGAAGAGATGAACGCGAACATCAGGGAGGCTTCCCCCAGGTTAGGGGTAAGGCCAGGTACACATGGAATGAGCCAGTGTCCCCTTGCGGAGGCACAAATGCCACACCCAGGGACTTGGAGCCTCACATTTCCTAGCTTGCCCATCTGCAGCACAGCACTTTGCACATTTTAAGATTTCAATAAATGTATCCATTCATTTAATAGAGAGCATCTAATATGGCCAGGAAGGGTCTAGTACCAGCAAAAGAACAATGTACAAAACAAAGTCCCTGCTTTCAGGGAGCTTGTAATCTTGTGCAAAGAGATGGACAACAAAATAAATATAATATGCCAGGTAGCTATAGGTGCTACAAAAAGGAATAAAGCAGGGCAGGAAGGATAGAGTGTAGTGGGGCAGGGCATGGCTAATATTTTTTATGTAGTAGTCAGAAAAGACCTTCCTGATGAGCTGACGTTAGTTTGAGATCAGAAGGACGTAGGAAATAAGCCATGGTTGATTAATTGAAAAGAACTAATGGGGAAAAATGAATTAAATCTGCTGTTTGACATGACTGAGTCTGTTTAAACGGCTTATTGTAGCCCCGTATCGGTTTTCTTTCCCGTGGCCCCAGGGACATTTTAAGCACATCCCTCAGCGCCCCAAAGAGGCTGTGCTGAGTGTCGGCAGGTGTGGCGTCGTTGTGAGTGTGTGCTTCTGGGAAGGTTGTTGCCACGCTGGGCATTTGTAAGGTAAGGCAGTGAGTGTATTAGTCAGTCAAAAGGGGCGCTGATGCCAAGTACCAGAACTCTGTTGGCTTTTATAAAGGGTATTTATTTGGGGTAGAAGCTTACAGACACAAGGCCCTAAAGAGTCCAGCTCAAGGATACTTCCTAACCAAACTCTGTTGCCATGTGTTGAAGCAAGATGGTGGGTGAAGTCTGCAAGGGTTCAGCCTTCCTCTTCCCTCTTAAGGCTCCGTGGTCCCAGCTTCTTCCGATCCCAGCTGAAGGCTGGCATAAGGCTCGTCTCTCTTCCTGGGGCTCGTTTCTTTCTGGGCTCAGCTGCTCTGGTCTCTTCACAAGGTCAGCGGTAAACTATCAGGCGAATGGCTCGTCTCTCTTCCCCGGGCCTCTGCCGTGTCTATGGAGCTGTCTCTCTCCCTCTGTGTATCTTCTCTGTGTATCTACTTCTGTGAGTGTCTATATATATAGCTCACCAAAGGGGCGGCGATTCGACCCTGAGTCACGGCCGAATCAAAGCCCTAATCGTGATTTAATCAAGTAAATGTAAAACCCTTGCATTTAACACAATCAAAGGGTATCACCCCCAGAGAAACAGACCAGTTTACAAACATAATCAATGTCTCTTTTTTTGAATTCATAAATAATATCAAACTGCTCGAGTCCGTCTCTTCTGCTTATGGGCTCTATGACACACTGTTTCACCTCCTCAAGCCTGTTTTCACATCGCTGAAATGGGGGTAGCAGTAATGCCTCCCTCACAGGGTTACTGGGAGAATTAAATAAGGTCAATGCACATGAAGTGTTTAGTTCGGTGCCTGTGACAAAATAAATGCTAGTAGCCGCAGCCGCAGCAGTAGTAGTCCTGGGAGCCTATTGCCCCAAAGCTGTGTCGTCCTTGCATTGGAGGTCGGAAGCCACTCGCTTTCCCACAGGTGGCCTGTGACCTCTGAACTTGGACAGTGCATCACTGTGACACTCCTGAGGACAAACAGGAGTCTGACTCTTGTGTGCTATTTACACTGTCTTTGTTTGCCAGGGCTGCGGTGACAAAGTCCCACAGACTGGTTGGCTTAACAGGAATTTGTTGTCTCATAGATATGGAGGCTACAAGGCCCACATCAGGGTGTTGACAGGACCGTGCTCCCTCTGAATTCGGTGGCGTGCTGGCGGTGGCTGGCAGGGACCCGTAACTCAGTCCCTGCCTCCGTCACATGACCGTCTGTCTTAGTTTGCCACAGGAATGCCGATGCAAAGGACCAGAAATGGGCTGGCTTTTATAATGGGAAATTCATTAGGGTAGACGCTTACGGTTCTGAGGCCGTGGAATGTCCAGATGAAGGCACCATCAGAGATGCTTTCTCACAAAGTCAGCTATTACTGGTGATCCTAGCGTCCTGCCACGTGGTGATCAGGCAAGATGGCGGGTCTCTCTCTACTTTCTCCTTGAACTCCACTGTGGCCCATCAGTCATCTCTCCCTGGGTCTCGGCTCCTTGAGCCTCTCGGGGCTTCTGTCCTCGAGCTCAGCTGTGGGCGAAACTGCAGTCCTTTAACATGGCCGGATCAAACATGGCAGCTTCCTTTCTCTCTGTGTCTCCATTTATATCAGACACAGCAAGAGGGCGGAGACTCGGCCTGAGTCACACCTCACTGACTCAGTCCAATCAAAAGGGTCCCACGCCCACAGGACTGGATTAGTTCAAAAACGTAATCTTTTCCTTTTTGTGATTCATAAAAAAACTTCAGACTGTCACCCGGTCTCTCTCCCTGCCTGTCTCCTCCTCCAGTGTCCAAATTGCCTCCACTTGTGAGGGCTCCAGCCATGTTGCATTAGGGCCCCCCCCCGACTGATGTGGCCTCACCTTAACTAACTTCTTCAAGTTTCTGTTTACACATGGGTTCTTACCCACAGCCCCTGGGGTTCGGGCTCGAACGTGGTTTGTGGGCACCTGATTCCATCCAGAACACACCTAAGTTCAGGCAAAGGAAGTATCTGGTGAGGAAGTGGCTTATTGACTATAATTCAACTGGGAACAGGTTACATTTTGAAAGGAGAGGAAATGTCTTATCAAAGCCCCAGGAAATGAATTTCTTTTCATCTTATCTGTTTACCGAAATCTTTCATCCTTGCTTTCAAATTCCTTTTTTTTATAATAGAGTTGAGTTCAAAAGAAGTAAGAACCAAGATTAATCTTTTTTTTAGAAAAAAAATTCCTTTTAGTGCTGGATTTCAAAGTCAAAATGTGCTTAGCCTGTAGTTCCCCATGTATTTAACCAAAACACACCACGTGTCAAACCTGGGGAGGCAAATGACAAACCGCCTCCTTCTAACTGGCAGCCAGGGATAACTGTCGCCAGGGGTCAGCGGGCTTTCTGCAGCCCCCGCCCCTGCCAGCAGCCTGCTTGTGCATCTTTGAAGCAGAGCCATCCAGGCGATTCTACACGCCAGCCTCCACTTCAAGGGCTTCGATCATTCACACTTAAGTACAAGGAGCTTTACAGTACTGGGCCGAGAGGTGGTGGTGGCGCTCATAGTACCTTCTTAATAGTGAGACCTCCTGGCCCAACCCCAGGGCGCTGGGCGTGAGGCTACAGCTGCTACCAGGGACCCAGACTGGAGGGCCTGGGCGCCTGTCAGCAGACGTGCCAGGCCCCTGGGCTCCCAGAAGACGGCCTCTGGGGAGCCGCACTGGCTGGCTCAGGCGGTCCTCTGAGTATCTTAGGGTCGCATCAGCCAACCAAGGCAGTGTGATCTTTTCATTCAGCTAGATCCATCTCAGGTGTTTGTTATCAAGGCCATCACAGCCCCTCCCCGACGGCGAGAGAAACCAGCTCATTTAGAAACATCCGTCAGGACGTTCTTACAGCACGCTGAGCCCAGGCCCTGATCTGGGGTATCGCCACCCCTGCCGTGCTGCCATTTCCCAGCACAGCGTGTCCCTGAGGGACAGCTCCTCTTAGCTGGAGAAGCCTGGGCGTTCCTCTCCTGTCACTGAAGGAAGCTGGTTTGGGCGTTAGGGGCTGAGGAGGACCAAAGATACTTTTTTAAAATGGAGGTACCGGGGATTGAACCCAGGGCCTCATAGTTGTGACGCGTGTGCTCAGCCACTGAGCTCCACTCACTCCAGGAACAAAGATTTTTATAATCCTCGGAGAATTCTGAAAACCTTGCTTTTAGTCCATATCAAAAATGACCGATTTAAATTCCACATGTCCTTCTTCTGTCTACTCCTTCTGAGCTGGGAAGTGAGGGGAGACGGGCGAATGGACGGAACAGTCTAGCGCAGCCACCCAAGCCACAAGTCCTCTGCCTTTTCTTTTCCCATCCACTGGGCTGCAAAGCTCTTGCTTTTCTGACCCCTGTGATTGAAGGAGTTCCACCTCCTGCAGAGTCGACATTGGTGTGGGCCAGATGGATGCAATTTCCTGTAACAGAACAGGGATAATGTTATTATTTTTCACGGAAACAAACTGTTCAAGAGTCATCCAACCAAAATCTGAACTCTGTCCTCATCAATATTTTTATCAGTCTCCTGGGTGCGGCAAGTTAGAGCATACTCATCAACTTTGCGGGGATCCAGAATTCCACAACTGCTAATCCTTCAGGAGACCTGAATAAAAACGGAAAGGATCTTGACTTGTTTATAGCATGTTCCCACCAAAGCAGAGTGGAATTCTTTGGGTTACATGCCAGAGAGCTGGTCACTTAAAAGCGCTTTCCTTTTCCTCTCCCCTAGGGAAGAGTATGTGGGAGTAGCCCGCTGGTAGGGGGTGGCGGGGCCACTTAGGGTACCTGGCCTGGACAGAAATGGCCTCCTGCAGAAGCAGGTTCAAGAGTGGAGACCACCAGTATCTCCAGCTCTCCCCTCCCCCCTCACACACACCCAACTAGTGACCCACACAAATGGAATAGCTTGCATTACCGGGTGCTTTCTACATGCCAATTCTCACAGCATATCTGCACAGGATTCCTTCTCTCCTGCGTGGCCGAGTTTAGAAAGGTAGAGGAACTTGTCCAATGTCACACAGCTGATTTAAGTGGGTGGTGGGGCTGGAGCCGAACCCCACATCTGTCTGTCTGTCTACCTCCCGACCTACCTGCCTATCTGCCCACCTGCGTATGTTCCTACCTGCCTGCCAGAGCCCTGTAAGTGCCGGCACTGGCTTGGGCTGAGCAGGCCAGGAGCTGGGCGAAGGGAAACAGGATTTTCCTGGCTGGAGGAGAGTCTCTGCCAGAGTAACCCCACTTCCTTCCCTGAGAGTGGCAGGTGTGTAGGCAACCTGGGAACGAAAACGATGAATGGGTTGTTGGTAAAAGGGGGGAAAAAGGTCCAACCTCAAACCCAAGGAGCATTGGACGCCTTTGTCATTCCTGGGGCCTCCTGCTTGAGGGTTGCCCATAGCTTGTCTTGCATCTTGAAGCCGCCCAAGAAGCAGCCCAGGAATTCCACCTCAGACTCCGGGCACCACGTTCTTGAGGGAGTTGCTTTGGGAGTTGGGACCCAAGAACCAAAGGCTGCCAGTGGGGTGTCTGATCTCAGTCCTGTGGCAGGAAGGCTGGTGGTGGGAGCTGAGAGGTGTGAGTGGGTGAGGCAGGAGGGGTGGGATGCGGGGGCAGGACAGAATCAGAGCACCCGAGGGGTCCTTTCCTTCAACCCCAGCAAATATTTATGGAGGCACCGGGACATGGTCACAAACTAGACAAGCATGGGCCCTTCTATGGAGCATAAGTTCTCATGCACAGACAGGAAAAGACAGGTAAATGGATAAAATACCTTCCAGCTGTAGTAAGTGCAGTGACATGAGCAAGCGAAAGGCTGGAGGAGAGAATAACGATGTGTGAGAGGGATAAAAAGTGCTGCCAAAGAAAAGCGCGTCTCCACAGAGGGGAGACCAGGCGAGGCCTACGGGGTGAGAGCGAGTTCGCCATGCTACGAGCAGAGAGAGCAGCGTTTCGGCTCGAGGGCACCGCGGGGCAAGAGCTTAGCGCGTTGGAGCCGCTGTCGGGCCAGTGTGGCTGGAGCAGGGCGAGCCGGGAGAGGCTCCAGGAGAGACGAGCCTGCAGCAAAGGGCAGGTCGGAGCTTGTATTCAGTTCGCTGTCCTCAGGATGGGCAGCCCCGGTGGCGTTTGAAGTGAGAGGATGGCATCGTTGTCATCACATCACCTCTGCCGCCGCGTGGCGAAAGCGTGGGGCAGCGGGGACCGGCCGTGGGGCTCTTCAGGAGATCAAGTGGGCCAGAGAGCCTTGATTGTGGAGAGGGCCTCGAGCTCGTCCCGCTGAGGACGGAGGCTGTGGGCAGGGAGGAGAGGGAGACGGCTCGGGCTTCTGCCTGCCAGGTGTCGGGTGCACCTGGGGCCCTTTACCCGGATGGAGAAAACTGTCGTGGAGGCCAAGGGGCCTGCCGCGGGGGAGGGACGGGGTGCCGACAGAGGTGGAGCTCTTGTTCTTGTCAGGGGCATCGCCATGGCCCAGCAACGGACGCTGTCATTACCTGAGGGCCTGGTAAGAAGTCAGCACAGCGCAGAGAGGCCAGGGTGGGCAGACAGGCCTGGGTGTACCCCGCCCCCAAGAGTCCCCAAGGAAAGCAGTGTAGGAGGGAGTGGAAACCTGCTGGGGCCCCTGCGTGCCTCCTGGGTTCTCCAGGGCTCCAGGCTTGGGCTGGAACCTTCCAGATCTCTGGCCCAGCTCTGGCAGCCTCTGAAGGTGGTGCCTCGCCCCACTCCCAGCCCCGAGACCCTCAGGCATGGGACCTTTGGCCTCAGCAGGCCTGCAGCCTTTCCCTTCCAGTTGTGTTTAATCTGCCTCCCGTGGAGGAGAAGGTTACCTCCAGCCACCGGGCGGCCACTCAGGCTTCACTCCTTTCATGGCCCTTCGTCACCTTGCTGCTGAGCCCTGCTCAGACGCAACGTGGCGAGAACCCGATATCGTGGCCTGATGAGCCCACGAGAACCAGAGACCCCAGTGCTTTCTACCAAAATCGAGTACCAAAAATGCACTCGATGTTTAAAACATTTGCTTTTTAAAACGTACACATTGAGAAGGGCCTTGAGCTGAAATATTTCATCTCAAACTGGATTTCCGCTGCCTTTTCAATGGGCGTCTGACCCGAATAAGGTCTGTGGAGTCCCACACATTATCAGCAGGAAGGACACTGCTGTTTGCCATCTGTAGTGCCTGTTTTCTTATCGGAAAATGGGGCTAATTCTATTTGCCTATCTCGTAAGGATGTGAGCTGGGATTATTGAAACTTAATTTTAAAAAAAATAGAATTTGAAATGTGCTGGCGGGTGCTTTGGAGCTAGATTCCCCCTTTAAACACACACCGCAGGCATCGTCGTCATCATCGTCATCCCTTCTCGCTGGAGACCACAAACATTCCCATCGGCAGCATTTTCCCTAGCAACCCTAATGAAAACCACTAACAAGGGCCAGGCCAGGAGGATCCCCAGGAACAGCAGCCCAGATGGACAGTCCAGGCTTTGAGGAGTGAGCTGATTCCAGAAGTTTCCCGCTTAGCACCTTCCCTTTTAAGTTTTCCCATATAGGCAGGTCAGGATCTGAAAAGCCTTCGTGGAGAGTCCATTGGGGAAAGGTGATGTGTGGCCTTTGTTTTCACCCATAGGACCTTCCCAGGCCTTCCAGGGCCCCAGGAGGAAGATGGGAAAGGACATAGCATCCCGCCCCCCATTGTAGCTCGTCTTTAACAGGAAAGAAAGCCCAGGGCAGGCTTCTTCACACTCCCCCGTTCCCCAGACACAGCTTGAAGTCTGCCCACCTTTACAGCCGGGTAAGCCAGGCTTGGGAGAAGAGGGGGTGGCCTGCTCTGTGGCGAGGGGCCCTAGGGGAGCCTGGGACCCCATATGTGGCCACTCCTGGTGCCCTGTGGAAGGGTCTGCATGCCACCCCCCTTCACCCCCACCCACATGTACCTGCTCCCCAGGTGAAGGCTGGAATGTGAGGCTGAAAGAGCTTTTCACACAACCACCCCTGGGCAAAGGGCGTTTCCTGAAGTTCTGTAGAGCAGCATTTCTCTCTTCCCACCCATGTACTCTCACTGACAAAGAAAAACTAAACCCTTATCCCCTGTGGACTGTCCCGAACGTAAGGTCTCCTGCTTTATCACAAAATCCCTGTGTTCTCATAAATATTTGTCCTCTATTCCCCCACATACGTTTGTGTTCCTATAAAAGTCACAGTCTGTACTATATTAAACTAACTCTCTGACCACACCTCCTCCAACCTTTAAAACGAGCTGTAGCAGGACGCTCCGTGTTTTTCTGAGGCCTGCTGTGCCCCGTGTCCCCCGTCTGCATGTTGGGGAAGGACAGGCCGCCGCGCTGCGCTGTCCCTGCTCTTCTGTGGAAGGAGCCCAGGGCAGCCGCCAAGTTGCTTTCCCACCACCCGGCGGGGCCTCACCCCTCAATCTCGTGTGACCTGTCCGTCTTATTATTATCCTAAGTCTCCTACCTGGGCATCTACCGTTTGGTCTCTGGGACACTGAAGTTGTCATCTTCCTGCCTCTTTTTTCCTCCTTGTTCTTCCAAGAAACCTTGGAGACTTTCCAGCCAGCTTTGTTGGGCTATTTGAATAAGTGGGCCGAAGCAGAGGCTTCAAGCAAACAAATGAAAAACGAAAGCAAACAGAGGGGAGTGGATGTAGCTCAGTGGCTGAGCGCCTGCTTCCCATGTACAAGGTCCTGGGTTCAATCCCTGGTACCTCCTAAAAACAAGAGGAAGACAAAACAAAAAAACAAATAGAAAATTCAGAGCTGATGAAGAAGTTCCCGGCAATATTGCATCAGTGGCTACATTTACACGAGTCTGCACAACCTCTTTATTCACACGCCAGGCTGGAGGTGAGAGGGAGTTTGGCAACCTCCAATCCCAGCAGAAGACGTCCCTTCCCCATTTCCAGCATCTGGTCAGAAAGGCAGCCTCGGCGGCTCCTTCCCTGACCATGGGGGTCTAGAGTAACATAGCTTGAGGAGATCCAACACAATTGCCGCGGTGGTATGTTTGGAT
Source organism: Cabassous unicinctus (assembly GCA_029593785.1). Lineage (NCBI taxonomy): Eukaryota > Metazoa > Chordata > Mammalia > Cingulata > Chlamyphoridae > Cabassous > Cabassous unicinctus. Next base: position 11,600 of record JAQZBX010095625.1, read on the forward strand.
TGAGACATGGAAAACCAGGCACGTGACTAACCAACTCCTCTACTGGGCTGACTAGTTCAAGTCTCACACACAGGCCACCTTAAAGAAGTTTGTGGTTATTACTGTGTTAGTTTAGCAAATGGTGTCCCTAATGCTGGTGACAACTCTAGAAAGATTTCATTTTTCTGAACTAAAATTGAAAGTGTGGAATAATCAGGGAGGCACGATGGAGCTGATTTGGTGATTTTAAAAAAGAGAAGGTCTCCTGCCCCTCTGCAAAGAGTCTTATAAATAAATGTAGTAAGAATAGTGGCA
>JAQZBX010095626.1:0-11894 GCA_029593785.1 Cabassous unicinctus
GTAGGGAAGAGCTTCTTTCCACCCAGATCAGATTGCAGCTCTAGCCTAAATCCCAGCCCCAACTCCAGCAGGGAGGAAGCTAGGGGGTACCTGCAACACCTCTCTGGGAAACTGCAAGCCATGCCACAGAGGCCAGTGCCCATCCTACTCTAGCAATGCAAGCCACATGAGGAGCTATTCCATGGCTCAAGTTAGAAGCTCCATTTCCTATAAATGGGGGAGGAAGAGATGGTTGTCTCCTGACTTCAGCTCCTGATTGGTGGATTCAGCTGGCTAAAGTATAATCCTAGGAACAGAGAGGGTTTGAACATGTCCAAGTTGGAAATAGGCCAGTAGCTGCCATTTTGACTCTGCCCCCAGCATGAGGGGAAGCTGGGCTGACTGAAAATTACAGTGATGTTAGGGACTGGCTTCTTTTCACCAAGACTAGACTGCAGCCCTAGCCTAGGCTCCAGTCCCACCTCCATCAGTAACTGGTGGGACCTGTGCCAGTTTCTCCAGGCAACTGCATGTGTTTTCAGCTGGCACAGACTGAATAGTAAGACCCCTGGGGTATTATCCCTGCACCACAATCAGATCAGAGAGGAGCTGGGTTTCCTTCAGCTCTCTGAGCAACTGCAGGCATTTTCAGCCCACACAAACTTGTTTGTTGAGTGCCTTCAAGTTCATCTCCAGCTCTGAACCCCCATAGGATAGTAGGGGTTGGTGTACTTCAGCCTCTCAGGGCAACTACAGGCACTTTTGTCCTGCACAAACTCAATCATTGTGCACATGTGGCTCCACCCCCACCCTATTAAGACAGGAGAGGGACTGTGTCTGCTCAGGCTCCCTTGGAAAGTGCAGGTGCTTTTGGCCCACACAGCTTGGACTGGTGGATACTTTTGGACCCAGCCCTATCCCCCAATAGGAAAGGAGGGGGCTGGTGTTTCCACAGCCTTTCCAGGAAATGACAGACACTTTCAGCCTGCACAGACTGAACTGTTGGATGCCTATGGATCCAACTCCACCCTCATTAGGATAGGAGGGGTCTGGCATCTCCACAGCCTCTCCAGGCAATGGTGGGTACTTTTGGGCTACAGGGACTGAACTGTTGGGCACATGTAGATTCAACCCTACTACCCAATACGATAGAAGGGGGGTGGAGTTCCCTCAGCCTCTCCAGGCAATGGTGAGTACTTTCAGGCTACAGGGACTGAACTGTATGAACTAAAGGGCAGAAGGGACAGTACTCCCTCATCCTCTCAGGGCAACTGCAGGTGTATTTGGCCCACATGGATTACATTGTTGGTCACTCCAGAGGGCACATCCACAACCCTTAGGGGAGGCTGGTAATATATCAGTTTACCTGGGTAACTGTGGTCATTTTGGAGCCACATGGCATAGATTGCTGCCCACAACTGCAGCTCCATTCCTGCCCCAAGTAGGGGAGGTTAGGGTGTGAATCTTCATCAGTCTCTCCAGGCAACTACAGACAATCTTGCTGTGCACAACTTGATTCACCTGGCTGCAGCTCTGTCCCTACCCAGGCAGAAGAGAAAGATGGGAGAAGCATCATCAATTCCTGGGGCAATGTGGGCAGGTTCAGCCTCCATAACATACTGCACCAACTACATCCTCAGCTCCAACTACACAATCAGCAAGGGAAAAAATGCAAGAAAGCCCTAAATTAAAGGGAGAAACTGCACCCAGAATAAATACATCTAATAAGGCAGATGCAAAGACACCAAAAAAATTGCAATCCATACCAAGAAACAGGAAGATATGGCCCAGTTAAAGGAACAAGATAAGACTGCAGATGACCTAAAGGAGTTTAGACAACTAATCATAGATGTTTAAACAAACCTTCATAAATTCAGTGAGATGACTAAAGAGATTAAGGATATTAAGAAGACAATAGATGAGCACAAAGAAGAATTTGAAAGTATACATAGAAAGATAGCAGACCTTATGGGGATGAAAGCTGCAATAAATGAAATTAAAAATACACTGGAGGCATATAACAGCAGATTTGAGGCAGCAGAAGAAAGGATTGGTGAGCGTGAAGAGAAGGCCTCTGAAAGAAAACATACAAAAGAACAGATGAAGAAAAGAATGGTAAAAATTGAACAGGGTCTCCAGAAACTAAATGACAGCAAGAGACATATAAACATACATGTCATAAATGTCCCAGAAGGAGAAGAGAAGGGAAAAGGGGCAGAAGGAATATTTGAAGAAATAATGGTAGAAAATGTCTGAACCCCATTGAAAGACATAGATATCCATGTCCAAGAAGCACATAGAACTCCCATCCAAATAAATCTAAATAGACCAACTCAAGACACATACTAATCAAAATGTCAAATGTCAAAGACAAAGAGAGAATTCTGAGAGCAGCAAGAGAAAAGCAATGCATAACATATAAGGGCTACCCACTAAGATTAAGTGCTGATTTTTTATCAGAAACCATGGAGGCAAGAAGGCAATGATATGATATATTTAAGATACTGCAAGAGAAAAACTGCCAGCCAAGAATTTTGTATCCAGCGAAATTCTCTTTAAACAATGAGGGCAAGTTTAGAATATTCATAGAGAAACAGAAACTGAGAGTTTATAACAAAAAGACTGGTTTTGCAGGAAATGCTAAAGGGAATTTCAAAGACTGGAAAAAAAAAGACAGGAGAGGAAGGATTTGAAGAGAGGCTAGAAATGATGATTGTATCAGTAACAGTAACTAAAAGTGTCAAAAGAGTGGTGAAAATGAAAGGACAGATAAAACCCAAAGGTCACAATGGATGAAATAAGAACTGCCTTTACACTAATAACATTGAATATTAATGGATTAAACTCCTCAAATCAAAAGACATAGACTGGTGGAATGGATAAGAAAACATGAGCCATGTATAAGCTGTCTGCAAGAGACTCACCTTAAACCCAAGGGTACCAATAGATTGAAAGTGAAAGGTTGGAAAAAGATATTCCATACATGCAGTAACCAAAAAAATAAAAAGTTGGGGTAGTTATATTTATATCAGATGAAATAGAATTTAAAAGCCTGTTATTAGAGACAAGGAAAGACATTACATATTAATAAAAGGATGTTTCACCAGGAAGAAAAAATCATAAATGTATATGTACATAATGAGGATGCCCCAAGATACATAAGGCAAACACTGCAACTCTGAAGGGAGGAATACATGTATCCACAATAATTGTTGGAGACTTCAACTCACCACTCTCACCATTGGATAGAACATCTGGGGAAAGGATCAATAAAGAAACAGAGAGATTGAATATGATGAATAGACAAAACCTAATAGACTTATATAGACCATTGCACCCCAAAACAACAGGATATGCATTTTGTTCAAGTGCTTATGGATCTTTCTCCAGGATAGACCATACTTTGGGTCACAAAGTAGATATCAATAAATTTAGCAAGATCAAAATTATACAAAGCTCTTTCTCTGATCAAAATGGAATAAAGTTGGAAATCAAGAGGCAGAAAAAGGAAAAAATTCACATATATATGGAGATTAAACAAACTCTTAAATAATCAGTGGGTCAAAGTAGAAATTTCAAAAGAAATCCATAAGTACCTGGAGATAAATGACAATGGGAACACAACATATCAGAACTGGGGATGCATTGAAGGCAGTGCTGAGAATGGAATTTACAGCCCTCAATGCTTACATTAAAAAAGAAGAAAGAGCTGAAATCAATGGCCTAACTGCACAGCTGGAGGAACTAGGGGAAAAAAACAGCAAATGACTCCTGAAGCAAGTAGAAAGAATGAAATAATAAAGATCAGAGCAGAAATGAAATTGAGAAGAAAAAAACAATAGAGAGAATTAACAAAACAAAAAGTTGTTTCTTCAAGAAGCTTAACAAAATCAACAAATATTTAGCCCCACTGACTAAGATAAAAAGAGAGAAGATGCAAATAAATGAAATAAAAGATGAAAATGGGAATATTACTACTGACCCCACAGAAATAAGAGAGATAAGAACAACTTCATGCCAAAAATCTAGAAAATGTACATGAAATGGAAAAATTCTAGGAAGTTAAAAACAACCTATACTGACCCTAGAAGAAATAGAAGCCCTCAACAAATCAATCACAAGTAAAGGGAGGAAAGAGTCATGAAACAGCTCCCTAAAATGAAAAGCCCAGGACCAGATGGTTTCACAGGTGACTTCTGCCAAACATTCAAAGAAAATTTAACACCAATCTTATTCAAGTGCTTCCAAAAATTTGAACAAGAAGGAATGCTACCAAACTCATCCTTTGCAGCCCATATCACCCTAATACCAAAGCCAGATAAAGATATTATGAAAAAAGAAAATTAGAGACCCATTTCTCTAATGAATATGGATGCAAAAATCTTCAGTAAAATACTTGCTAATTGAATCCAACAACACATTAAAAGAATTATCATGATCAAGTGGGTTTCCTACCAGGCCTGCAAGTGTAGTTCAACACAAGAAAATCAATCAGCATAATACAGCACATTAATAAATCAAAGAAAAAAAATCACATGATCTTATGATTGATGCAGAAAAGGCATTTAACAAAATACAGCATCCTTTCTTCATAAATATACTACAAAAGATAAGAATTTCAGGAAACTTTCTCAGCATGATAAAGGCCATATATGAAAAAAAAAAGACTGAAAGCTTTACCATTGAGATCAGGGACAAGACAAGGATGCCCACTGTCACCACTGTTGTTCAATATAGTGCTAGAGGTTCTAGTTAGAGCAAGAAAAAGAAATAAAATTCATCCAAATGAGAAAGGAAGAAGTAAAACTTTGAATATTCACAGATGATATAATACTATATCTAGAAAGTCTGGAAAAATCTACAACAAAGTTGCTAGAGCTAATAACTGATGTCAGTAGGATGTCAGGATACAAGATCAACACAAAAATCAGTGGTGTTCCTACACAATTGTAATGTGCAATCTAAGGAGGAAGTCAAGGAAAAAATGTCATTTACAATAGCAACAACAAGAATAAAATATTTAGGAATAAACTGAACCAAAGATGGAAAGCAGTTGTATTCAGAAAACTACAATGCATTGTTAAAAGAAATTTTAAAAGATCTAAATAATTGGAAGAACATGGATTGGAAGACTAAATATCATTAAGATGTCAATTCTACCCAAATTGATATACAGATTCAATGCAATCCCAATAAAATTTCCATCAGCATTGTTTTTAAAGAAATGGAAAACACAATTATTAAATTTATCTGGAAAGTTAAGAGGCCCCAAACAACCAGAGACATCTTAAAAAGGAAAAGTGAAGATTGAGGACTCTCACTTCCAGACTTGAAATCATATTACCTAGCTACAGTCATTAAAAAAAAAAAAATACAGCATGGTATTGGCATAAAGATAGACACATGGACCAATGGAACTGAAATTATGGTTCAGAATCAGACCTCACCTCTATGGTCAAGTGATTTTTGACAAACCTGTCAAACCCACCCAGCTGAAGCAGAGCATTCTATTCAACAAATGGTGCTGGGAAAACTGGATATCCATAATGAAAAGAAAGAAAGAAGATCCCTATCTCACACCTTATACAAAAATTAACTCAAAATGGATCAAAGACCTAAATATAAAAGCAAGAAACATAAAACTCCTGGTAGAAAATGTAGGGAAACATCTTCAAGACGAGGAAGTAGGTGGTGGTTTCTTAAACCTTACACCAAAAGCAGGAGCAATGAAAGAAAACATGGATAAATGGGTCCTCCTCAAACTTAAACACTTCTGTGATTCAAAGTACTTCATCAAGAAGGTGAAAAAGCAGCCCACTCAATGGGAGAAAATATTTGGAAAACACATATCCAATAAGCGTTTGATTTCCAGTCTATATAAAGAGATCATACAACTCAACAATAAAAGAGCAAGCAATCCAATTTAAAAATGGGCAAAAGATTTAAATAGACATTTCTCCAAAGAGGAAATACAAATGGCCAAAAAGCACATGAAAAAATGTTCCATTTCATTAGCTATTAGGGAAATGCAAATCAAAACAACAATGAGCTATCATCTAACACCACATAGGATGACCATTATTTTAAAAAGACAATAAAAAGTGCTGGAGAGGATGTGAAGAAATAGAAACACTCCTTCACTGTTGGTGAAATTGTAAAACATGTGGCCTCTGTGGAAGACAGTTTGGCAGTTCCTCAGGATGCTAAATATTGAATTGCTATATGACCCAGCAATTCCTCTACTAGGAATATATCCACAAGAACTAAAACTATGGCACAAATAGACATCTGCACACCGATGTTCATAGCAGTCTTATTCACAATTGCCAAAATATGGAAACAACCCAAGTTTCCATCAACCAATGAATGGATAACAAAATGTGGTATATACATATGATGCTGCAGTAAGAAGAAATGCAATTGGGACACATATTATAACATAGATGAATCTTGAAAACATTATGCTAAATGAAGTAAGCCAGTCACAAAAGGACAATTATTGCATGGTCTCATTAATATGAACTAAATATGAAGAATCAATGTATGGAGTATAGATTATTAGGAGATAAGAGGAGGGTTGAGAAGAACTACTGATGCTTAACGCATGTAGAAAATTTAATTAACTTGACTGTAAATATGTGGAAATGGATAAAGCTGATCTTAACACATTATAGTTAGTAGCAGTTTGTTCATGAATGGGGTTGTGGCTGAAAAGGCTAGTCTAGGCAGGTAAATGTCAATCAAAGGAAAGCTAGAGAATAATCTAGGGACTCAATAACACAGTGAACCCAGAGGTGGATGAGAATTGTTCTTGAGGGTACAGAAGCAAGAGTGTTCTGTGAGCTAGAGAGGGTGTACATCACTACTGCATGGCGGTGGGAACATGGAGAAACATGGGAAAAATACAACTGGTGTGACCTATGGACTATGGTTAACAGCAACACTATAATATTCTTGCATTAATGCCAAGAATGTACTGTGTTGATAATGGGAGGTATGGAAAAATTGTGCAAAATGTACACTATGGATCATGGTTGGTGGTAGTAGTCTGATGATATTATCTCATAATCTGTAACAAATATTCAACCATGGTGAGATGTGTTGGTGAAGGGGTGTTGTATGGGAATTCTACAGATGTGCATGATTGTTTTGTAAGTTCACAACCTCTGTAATAAAAATATATTTTTAAAAAATAGAGTGGTTTGGGGAAAAAATATACCAAATGTAAAATAGGGACTATAGTCAGTAATATTTTGATGATGCTCTTGCATAGCTTGTAACAAATGTTTCACAATACAAGGTGTTGGTGGAAAGGTGATATATGGGTCTCCTGTATGATGTTATGCATATTTATTTTGTAAGTTCACAACCTTTACTATACACTTATTGTTTATGCATGTTCATGTATGAATGATATACTTCAATTAAAAATATACTTTTAAAAAAGTGAAGTGGATGTTCCTCTCTCTGTTTTCTGAGCCTGTGTCTTGACCTGGACTTGTGCTTATTTTTAGCCTTAGAAATTCCCACATTTATAGGAACTCATATGTCCTATAAATGAACTAGCATTTCTCCCTTCCTAGTCACACTATTTTATGTCTTAAAACCTGTAATCATTTGCCTCAGACCACTTTGACTCAACTGTTTATTACACTGTATTAGCTGTCCACAACCTGCTTCTGCTTGCAAGGCAAATTCTGGGAGACCAAGCCAGAGATGATTTTGCTGGTTAGTTTTTCAGGGTGACACCCAGTGGACTGACACTGACATACAGATACCCAAGTATGTGCAAAGGGGTTATTCTGCTCCCTCTGAAAAAGGGCCAGGCCAGGGATTCACAATGAGAGCACAGGCCAGCTCACCATAACACCAGGAACTCAATGGGGGAGAGGCCAGCAAGGGATCATGGGCTGCAACCATGTTTAAACCTGTATTTTCTTGATTCAGCAATCACCTAGTTACTGCAACCATTTAACTCATTACCAGAGATTTGAGGAAGATGGTACTTTTGAGTTTTTTAGTTGTTCAAAATTCTGTGAGGGAATGGCATCTTGGAGCATTAAAAGACAATGTCTTTAAGTCCTTACACTCAATCCTCAGTCTGACAAGCTTTTGTTTGACACCATGAGCCAAGCAGCTTCTCTCAGTCTCTTTGAGAAGTTTTCCATGTTTTCACAAACCATTGCTTTATTTTTTCCAGGCAAAAAAAATACTCTTCATAATTAATTTCTGTATTTGATAAAAGTGAATAAATTCATGTAATATGCTTTTCATTCAAATGAATAAAGAATAATAAAAGCTAACTCAGAAGTATCACTGACTTCATACTAGGATCTATTCTAAGCATTATGTAAACATGCATATAAGTCTTGTCAACAGCTCAATCAGGGAGGTACTGTATTTTTATTTCAGATGAGGAATCTGAGACCCACATTGGTAAAAGGCAGAACTGGGATTAAAACCCAGGCTTTCTGACTTCAGATTCCATGGATCTAATCACAACATCATGCTAACACAAATAACCATTTTTGGCTGCTTATTTCCTATACATTGAAGGCACAAATATTTATCCAAAAGAGGAGTATTAATATGCTTTCTGGATATCCAGTCCCCAAAGTTCTCCCACCCAAATACAGTCATTACCTATTCTCTGTCCAGATTTAAACTTATTCAAAATCTTAAGATTTCACTTAAATATATGCTCTGTTCAGGATGCCTCTAAACATTATGTAACCACATGAAGCCTTGTCCCTTGACCAAAAGCACCAACAAACATTTAAAAATGGTTCATATATAAGGGCAAAGTGAAGGAAGTTGAGGAATAACTCCAAGTTTCCCTAGAGCATGATGGACCAGTTGCCCATGATGGACCAGTTGCCCATGATATCCATGGAAGTCCATTACCTAGATAACTGAGACAAGACTATATATGGAAATGGCAGGAAGATCTTCTCTATGGCATTTATTCTAGACAAAGCATAAACAATCACCATGCAATAAAGGACCTCTAATTAAGACACAGCAGGTTTAAAGAGTATGGTAGGTAACTCTGTATAGAATTAGGCAGGATTCATCCTGAAGCAGCCACTAGAATATCTGACTTGGAAACTACCTGATGAAAGGAACAAGGTTCTTCAGTAAGCAACAAAAAACCTTAAAAGATATTTCTGAGCCCTGGAAACAAAAGAGACCTGTAGCCAGAAGTATCTCTTGCTACACAATGTGAGCATCAAGGATAGAGAATCTTGGAAACACTGATGCACAAACTCCTAAGCTAGTGACCTTCCTGTAAGGTCAACTAAACATCAAAAGTGATGAGAAAAAGCTTAGGCTGGGGTCAGCCTCACTCCCTACATCCAGTGTTATCACTCTTGACCTTTCTTTATTTAGAGAGAAGAAGGATAAGTGATTAGTAGAAATCCCAAAGGTAGTAGCCAAGACAAGAAATCAAGACCCTTCACACCATCTGGTAACATTGAGCCCTTGAAAATATGGTTGAAACTTGAGTAAAGTGATTCCTATTTGAGATTAGCCCAGAACAAGGATTATAGATGTAGTGACCATATCTTGTTTTGTGCCTGTTGCTCAGGCATCTAGACATCACCTTCTTTCACTCTCAAAAGTAACACAGTTTGTCTGCTAATTCAACTATCAGACATCTGGCTCCAGTCAAGATGGGGAAGCCACTTTCCTTGCTAGTCCTCCCTCTTACAACAACAATAATAAAAAAAAAAACCTGGGTATAATACAATAAACCTAGGAAGATGCTGAAGGGTGGAAGGAAAAAAGCAAATTGTCTAAGGACCTCAGGCCTTGAGGAAAAATGTAGTGACAATTTCCCTGTGCCTCTCATATGTTCCAAATAAGGTACAAGAGAACATGTCCCCAAACCAACTGCTGCCTCTCTAGCCAAAGGACCAGGAAAAGGCACAGCAAAAACTTTTTTTGTAATACCCACTCACCCAAGCTCCAAATGAAAAACTGCCCTAGGTGTCAGTGGGGCTGAACAGGGAGCTGAATGTCCACTCCAGCTGGCAGCACCAAGTTATGGTGAGGGGATGCAAATTGGCCAGGCAAGGTGGAGCCACTTGTTGCTTCATTTTTGCTGGGGTGGTGTCTATTGGAGCCCAGTAGGGAGTTAAACATCCACCTCTATGTGGACTGCATCCTGTACATCAACAGGGTAATTCCCTGCAAAGGAGAAGTTTATATAGGATCCAGAGTCTCATAACCCCAGTGTCTGATGTACAATTAAAAAAACCACTGGTCATACCAAAGATCAGGTAATTTTCAACTTGAATGAGAAAATCAACAGATGCCAACAGATGTTGGGATTATCTCAGAATGATTTAGAGAGAGAGCGAGAGAGAATATAAAAAAGAAAGGAAGGGAAGGAAAAGAAGGGGAGGAAGGAAGGGAAGGGAGAAGACAGGAAAGGAGGGAGGAAGGGAGGGAGGATGGGAGCAAAGAAAAAATCCTACAGGATATACAAGTTGAACAAATTGCCCACCACTCATACCTTCTAATGTCGCCCATCTCACTATGAGACCCCAAGGCCTAAGTGAGCTGATCCTCCCCACCTCACCTCAGTCCCACCTTCCCCCACTCCCAATCTCAACCTTATCACCAACTAACCCCTCAATTGCTCTCCAGCCCCACCAGTCTCCTGATTATTCCTTGAATACACCAGGAACTCATTCCCACATCACAGGTTTTGATGGGATGCTCTTCCCCAGATATCTGCATACCTCACTTATTCCTCCTTCAAGTATTGCTCAAATGACCCTTCTTGGTGATATCCTCCATGACAACCTTTAAAAATATTTTCTCCTCCCCAACACTCCCCACAATGATTCTCTTGCTCTCACTTTATTTCCATTGCACTCTCACTTTCTCATGTATTAAATAATTTACATATATATTATGTATATCCCACCCCCACATAGAATATAAGCTCCTTCAGGATAAAATTATTTACTATTTTGTCATTGCTCTATTGCCAGCAAGAGGAATTATGCTTGGCACAAACCAGGCCATCCACAAATGCTTGTTGAATAAATGAATGAATGAACATTCTTGGTGACATCCCTACAATGAATAGGGGATTTCTGTCATATAGTGTTACCCCAGGAAGATTAAAGAAAATAAAGCAAGGTGCACTTTAAAAATCATGTTAAAATAGTTTTTAAATATATATTGACCTTTTTTATGGGCCAGGCAGGCACTGTGTTAAGTGCTGTACATGAATTATTCCTTTAATGGACTCTGTAAACATGTCAGGAGTCATCTTACCCTATTTTACAGATGAGAGGAAAAACTGAGTTTTAAAATGTTCAGGAGAAGTGCCAGTGGTCACACAGAAGCCAAGAGGAATAGCCCAGACTACAGCAGGATTCAAATCAGGAATGTCTGTCACCAAACCTCAAGCTCTCAATTGCCAAATTATACTACTTACCCATACTATAAATTTGTGTCTACAAAAGACCACAATAATGTGGTTATGTGGGCTGCAAGCCAATGGTCTGCCTGGGCTAAGAAGGATTTTTAGAGGTTCCAGCAAAAATAGAGAACAAATGTACTACAGAACATTTATCATCATGTGTAAACAATTTAACAATAAAGAGGAAGCAGCTGATGGTGATTAGGAAAATTCTATTATTTATTGACAGATTAACATGTGATACACAAAGCTGCCTTGCTTCAGACCAACTTCTATAAATCTTATGTCTCAATTTTGATAAGTATTGGTAAGGAGATATCTTGGGGTTTTCCTTTGACAACTATGCAAAGTGCAAATACCATGTTGTAATCTATGGGAAGTTCACACCCTTGATCATGAGTTGAGTTCAGGTAGGATTTATAGGATGAACTAAAATGCACATGAACAGAATTCATTGCCTCCATATGGAGGTGGC
>JAQZBX010095627.1:0-11891 GCA_029593785.1 Cabassous unicinctus
AAAAAAAAAAAAGAGGGAAGTATAAGGGGAATGGGGTTTTTCTTTTTTGAGTAATGATTATGTTCTAAAATTGATTGTGGTGAACAATGCACAACTCTGTGATTATATTGATAGCCAATGACTGTACACTTTGGATGGATTGTATGGTATATGAATATATCTCAATAAAACTACTTAAGAAAACATTTTAAAGATATCAATTTAAAATGGTCAAAATTTAAATAGACCAAAAATAACTTCATTTATATAGAATACTCAAATATGTAAAATAACATTCCATAATTACCTCATATACATTATGTTTTACTCTAATTTGGTTAAGGATAAATAGCATAATCATGACTCTAACTTTTATTCCCTGAAATTTTTAGTGTAATTTCTGTAACTAAATAGTCTGCCTTCAATGTAAGGAAAGTACATAGTAATGATTTGAAAATATCTTTGTTGCATGGACCCTGCAAAAATTGGGTCTTTTATAATTAAATATAAATTATGTATATTTCATTATTTTTATTATATTACATATATAAGTAATTTTTATTATATATGTCTCCACACCTGCAAAAATAAAAGCTGTTTACATCTTTTGAGAACATCCTATGTATCAAGCTTGTGCTATACACTTCACATGTATAGCCTTATAAAAATACTGTGAGTTAGTATTGTTATTATCATCACATGAGAAAACTGAGGCAAAAAGAAGTTATATAGCTTGCAAGTGGTAGAGCTGAGATTCAAACCCAAGTCTTTCTAACCTAAGCTAATCTCTTTTCTTTAAGCTATTCAGAAAGGCCCAGCCCCTGCATCTGTGCGCTCTCTGGGCTCAGCAGAATATACTTCAGGGCAAAGGAAATGGCGGAGTAATGCTTAGGGTTGGGGAAAATGTATCAGTGGATGTGTTCATAATAGACACTCCCAGGGCAAAGGAAGAACTCCTGACCTCTGCTTCCTGCTTCCCATATTAGTGACTGGTGACCCCAATGATGACTGTAACAATGATGATGATGATAGAAGAAGGGTAGTTCTTCTATCATGGTTTTGGGGTCTGGTTAAGTTGACTTCAACTGTCAGCTTAGCCATGGGTGAGCTTTATGACCTGTACAAGTCACTTTCCCTCTCTAGACCTTTGTTTCCTCATCTGAAAATTGGACCATAAGGTTAAATGAAGTGACTGCCTGTGCCTAGCAAAATGTCTGGTGGCTGGGAAAACTGAATATATACATGCAAAAGAATGAAGTTGGACCTCTACAAAGGTTATACAAAAATTAACTTGAAATGAATCAACAACCTAAATATGGGCTACAATCCTAAACCTCTTAGAAGAAAACTTAGAGGAAAATCTTTAGGACCTTGTATTTGGCAATGGATTCTTAGCAAGAGCAACAAAAGAAAATATAGATAAATGGGACTGTATCAAAATAAAAACCTTTGTGCATCAAAGAACATTATCAGGAAAGTGAAAAGACAACTTACAGAATGGGAGAAAAATATTTGGAAACAATATAACTCATAAGAGTTTAATATCCAGAATATATACAGAACCCCTACAACTCAACGTCAAAGAAACAAATAATCCAACTAAAAATGGGCAAAGGACTTAATAAACATTTCTCCAAATAAAATATACTAATAATCCAACATAACATATTTTTTTGTAACAGAAAATCAGAGGTACTTTATTTTCACTTATAAATCCCAAAGCTTGGTATAGTGGAATTGTAAAAATGGAAACCTGCTTAGTCTGATTCACACAAATACTAACATTTCATCCTGTTTTCAAAGTCCAAGAATGAAAACTTGCAGTTTTACACTGAGCAAGCCACATGTTTGGGTAATATTTCTTAAAAAGTCCTAAAGGAAAAAATTATGATACAGGGCCTAATTTTTCAGTGATATATATGCTATTAACCCATGTTCTGAAATCTGGTAGTTCACATCTGAATTAATTTTTAATTAAAAAAAATACTAACTGAGCTTTATACTTTTTCTATGCCACTATAATTTTCTTTCACCTCATTTTAATGTTGATCTTCACTTTAGGGCATTTTCAGTATTCTTTCAAAAATCTTCCACCAGTAGTGCTCAAAATGTTTTGCAGGACTACACTGTTTTTTCCTTCAGAAGATACTTTTGAATGTCTTCTTCCATCTTCGTCCATACATACTTACACTGCACTTTCTCCTTGGATTTTCTATCTTGTTTTCTGTACCAACTTTTGCTCCTGTGCCTATATGACTTTCGATCCCGGCTTTTTGATCTTCTTCCATCCTGACGAGATCGATGTTTTCTTTCTGATCTATCATACCTTCTGCTTCTTCGCTGATCTTTACTTCTGCTTTGCCTTCTTTCTTTACTTCGTGATCTTTTGTGGTTCCGAGACTGGCTGCATCTTGGGTCAGTAGTTAGCTTGAGTGCCTACTTCGTGAATGACTCCTCTTTCTTCTTTCTCTATCACGAGCTTTCTTTTTCTCTTTCTTCCTCTTCTCTTCATCTTTTTCTTTCTCCTTCCCTTTCTCTCTTCCACCCTTTTTCTCTTTCTTCTCTTTTTTGGTTCTCCTTTTTTAAATGGCCATCATGATCAGGCTCTTCAGGTCTTTTTCTTAACTTTTCTTTTAATTCGTCTACAGTAGCTTTAATTTTGGCATAGCCCATGTGTTGTTTTCCCATCAAATGGTCGTCTACCCAGGGCTGTGCATCTCCTACAAAAAGGCTCCACACCTTCAAAACTTCCATTTGTTTTTCTTGGGCAATGAAACTTTCCATGGTTGAGGTTGGTAGCATTGGATTATTAGCACATGAAAAGATGCTCAAGATCATTAGTCATTAGAGAAATGCAAATCAAAACCACAATGAGATACCACTTCACACCCACTGAGATGGCTATTATTTAAAAAATAGAATATAGAAAGTGTAGGCAAGGATGTGGAGAAATTGGAACCTTCATATATTCCTGGTAAGAATGTAAAATGGTACACCGTGGAAAATAGTTTGTAATTTCTCAAGAGGTTAAACACAGAATTATTATATGACCTGCAATTACACTCCTAGGTACATACCCATAAGAAATGAAAGCAACGGTTATTGTACACCACTGTACACAATGGTCAAAAGTTGGAAACACAAAAGTGTCCATCAACAGAAATTGGATAAACAAAATGTGATATATCCATGCAATGGAATGTTATTCAGCCATAAAAGGAATGAAGTGCTGATGCACACTACAACACAGATGAACCTTGAAAACAACAATGTTGAATGAAATAAGCCAGACATAAAAGGACAAATATTGTATGATTCTACTTATATGAAATACCTAGAATAAGCAAATTATAAAGACAGAAAGTAGATTAGAGGATACCAGAGGCTAGGGAGAAGAGAATGGGGAGTGAATAAGTATAGAGTTTCTGTTTTGGGTGATGAAAACGTAGTGAAATGTAATGGATGGAGGTGATGATAGCACAACATTGTAAATGCAATTCATGCCACTGAATTGTATACTTAAAAATGGTTAAAAAGGCAAATTTAAAGAAATGTCTGGCAGCTTATACAGTCTCAATACATTCTCTTCAATCACACATTGATACTCTGTGCAGGTTCTGTGCTTGGATACAGACCTCATGGAATGCAGAACCTTGAAGGGAAGATGGACATTTTACAAGTAATTCTATGTGCAAGGGGGGATATGAAGAAGAGATGCAGGTGCTATGGGACCACTGAGTTGAGAGGGGCTTAGGGATTCCACTTACATAAATGTCTTACTTGCCCAACAGGAAATCCATAGATGATAACCAACATTTTACACATTTGTACAGAGCTTTATAAACCATTCTTATACCAATTAGCTCATTTAATTCTCTCAACCATCCACTGAAGTAGATAGGATCATGAATCATGATCTTAGTTTCTCAGAGAAGCTCAGAGACTGGCTTACCAAGATTTTACAAGTTAGATACTGAGCTGGAATTCTAACTTATTTCTGGCCATCTACAAAGCCTCTGCTGGATCCCCACTTTTAGGAGTCATCCATGTGCACACTCCTGCATTGAGAATGGATATAGATATAAATGGAAAAGCCAGACCTTTCTTCAGAAAGTCTTAGTGGGTAGGACATACAAAGTAATCAAGGAGATCTCAACTCCTAAGGAGAGGCCCAAGATATGATCTTAAGCTTCTGAGAGCTGAAGGTCATTTAATTTCTTTTATTAGAGAAGTTGTAGAACCCATATACCTGTCTCCCACATTATTAACACTTTGCATTAGCAGGTACATTTGTTACAAATGTTGAGCAGATATTGCTATAATTGTACTAATAAATATAGTCCATGGTTTATATTAGGGTTCACTATTTGTGTTATACAGTCCTATGTTATCTTTAATTTTTTTATTCAAGGAACATATATACAACCTAAAATTTCCCCTTTAACCACATTCAAATATATAATTCAGTGCTGTTAATTACATTCACAAGGTTGTGCTACCATCACCACCATCTATTACCAAGACTTCTTCATCATTCCTAATAGAGACTCTCTACTATTTAAGAACTAACACCCCATTCCCTACCCCATCCAAACCCCTGGTAACCTATATTCTAGTTTATGACACAATGGATTTTTAGTCTAATTACTTCATATCAGTGAGATCATACAATATTTGTCCTTTTGTGTCTGGCTTATTTCACTCAACGTGACATCTTTGAGGTTTAAGGTTGTTGCATGTATCACAACTTCATGCATTTTTATGGCTGAATAATATTCCATTTTTTGTATATATACCACATTTTGTTTACCCATTCATCTCCTCATGGACACTTGTGCTGCTTCCATTTTTTGGCAATTGTGAATAATGCCACTATGAACGTTAGTGTGCAAATATCTGAGTCACTGCTTTCAACTCTTTTGGGTATATACCTAGAAGTGGGATTATCATGTCACATGGTAGTTCTATACTTAACTTTTCGAGGAGATGTCAAACTGTCTTCCACAGCAGTTGCATCACTTTGCATTTTAAAAAACCACAGATAAGTGTTCCTGTTTCCCCACATCCTCTCCAACACTTGCAATTTTCCAGTTTTTTAATAGTAGCCATGCTAGTGGGTATGAAATGGTATCTCATAGTGATTTTGATTTGCATTTTCCTAATGGCTAATGATGCTGAGTATCTTCCACGTTCTATTTGGCCATTTGATATCATTTTGTAGAAATGTCTCCTCAATTCTTTTACTCATTTTTTAATTGGGTTGTCTGTCTTTGTATTGTTGAATTGTAGAATTTCTTTATATAGTCTGTATATTAAGCCCTTATTGATTGTCTTAGTTTGCCACAGGGTTGCCAATACAAAGTACCAGAAATGGTTGGTTTTATAATGGAAATTTTATTTAGGATAAAAGCTTACAGTTCTGAGGCCATGAAATGTCCAAATCAAGGCATCAGCAGAGATGGTTCTCACCAAAGTCAGCTGTCACATAGTGAAGCAAGTTGGCTGCTGATCTCTGCCAAGGTCTCTGCCTTCCCCTCCAGAATCTACCTGTCTGTCAGAGCTCAGCTGTGGGCAACCAGTCTTAGGGCTTCTCTTTTTCCGGGCCTCCTCTCTCAGTCTCTAGGGGCTTCTCTGCCTTTCTGCAGCTGTAGGCAATCCTGGAGTCCTCTCTCACATGGCAGGATCAAAAATTGTATCTTCCTTTTTATCTCTGTGTGTCTCTCTTTGTGTGTCTCCATTTATATCAGACCCAGAAAGAGGGCAGAGACCCAAGCTGGGTCACCCCTCACTGACACAGTCCAATCAAAAGCCCTAAAGTGATCTTGTCAAGTAATCTAATCAAAGGCCCCTCAACTGAATTTAATGCAGTCAAAGGGCCCCACACCTACAGGAATGGATTAGTTCAAGAACATAATATTTTTCTGGGATTCACTAAATTCAAACTGTCACATTATATATGTGGTTTCTAAATATTTTCTTACATTGTGTAGGCTGTCTTTTTACTTTCATGATAAAGTCCTTTGAGGCAAAAATGGTTTCAATTTTTGGTAAGGTCCTATTTATCTATTTTTCCTTTTGTTGCTTGTGCTTTGGGTATAAAATCTAATATCATTGCCTAACACAGGGCCCTGCAGATGCTTACCTATGTTTTACCTAAGGATTTTATAGTTGTGGCTTTTTTTTTCTTAAGGTATCGAAGGCTGGGGATTGAACCCAGGACCTCATATGTGGGGAGCCGGTACTCGATGGGAGGTGGGATCCCACCACATCTGCTCCAATTGTGGCTCTTATATTTAGGTCTTTCATCCATTTTGAATTGGTTTTTGTAGATGGTATGAGGTAGGGGTCTACCTTCATTATTTGCATATGGGCATCCAGTTTTCCCAGCGTCATTTGGTGAAGAGATGATTCTTTCCCAATTTCATGGACTTGACACCCTTGTCAAAAATCAGTTGGTCATAAATGTGAGTGTTGATTTCTGAGCTCTCAATTAGACTCTACTGTTCTATATGTTCATCCTTGTGCCAGTGTCATTCTGTTTGATTACTGTGCCTTTGTAATAAGTTTTAAGATTGGAAAGTGTGAATCCTTCTACTTTGTTCCTTTTCAAGATGGCTTTGGCCATTTGGGACCCCTTACCCTTCCATATAAATTTGATGATTGACTTTGCCAAGGTTATTGGAAATTGATTGGGATTGGATTGAATCTGTAAATTGCTTTGGGTAGAATTGGCTTCTTAACAATATTTAGTCTTCCAATCCATAAACACAGAATGTCCTTTCATTTATTTAGGTCTTCTTTAATTTCTTTTAGCAATGTTTTGTAGTTTTCTGTGTGCAAGTCCTTTAAATCCTTGGTTAGACTCTTATTCTGTTAGGAGCTATTATAAATGGAATTAAAAACAAATTTCTTCCTCTGATTGTTCATTACTAGTGTATAGCAACACTATTGATGTTTGCATGTTGATTTTGTACCCTGACACTTTGCTGGATTCATTTATTAGCTCTAGGAGATTTGCTTTGGATTTTTTTTTTTTTTTTTTTTTTAGGATTTTCTATATATGGGATTATGTCTTCTGCAAACAGGGAAAGTTTCACTTTTTCCTTTCCAATTTGGGTGGCTTTTATTTCTTTCTTTTAGCTATTTGCCCTGGCTAGAACTTCCAGTATAATGTTGAATAACAGTGGTGACAGTGGGCATCTTGTTCCTGATTTTAGAGGGAAAACTTTTAGTCTTTCTCCATTAAGTATGATGCTAGTAATAGGTTTTTCATACATGCCCTTTATCAGGTTGAGGAAGTTTTCTTCTACTCCTAGTTTTCTAAGTGTTTTTTATTAAGAAGTGGTGTTGAATTTTGTCAAATGCCTTTTTTTGCATCAATTGAGATGATCATGTGTTTTTTTCCCTTCCTTCTCTTAATGTGATGTATTATATTAATTGCTTTTTCATGTTCAATCACCATTGCATTCCTGGCATAAATACCACTTGACTATGGTGTATAATTCTTTTAATGTGCTGTTGGATTCAGTTTGTTAGTATTTGTTGAGGATTTTTGTCTCTACATTCATAAGGGATATTGGTCTGTAATTTTCTTTTCTTGTGGTATCTTTATCTGGCTTTAGTATGAGGGGGTTGTTGGCCTCATAGAATGTGTTAGGAGGTATTCCTTTCTCTTCAATTTTTATGGAAGAGGTTGAACAGGATTGGTGTTAATTGTTCTTGCAATGTTTGGTAGAATTCACCAATGATGCCATGTAGTCCTGGAATATTTTTTATTACTGATTCCATCTCTTTACTTGTTATTGGTCTGCTGAGATCTTCTATTTCTTTTTGAGTCAATGTAGATAGTTTATGTATTTCTAGGAATTTGTCCATTTTATCTAGATTATCTAATTTGTTGGCATTCAGTTGTTTATACTATGCTCCTATAATCCTTTTTATTTCTGTGGGCTCAATGGTAATGCCCTCCTTTCATTTTTTATTTTAGTTATTTGTGTCCTTTCTCATTTGTTCTTTGTCAGTCTAGCTAAAGTTTGTCCATTTTATTGGTCTTTAAAAAAAACAACTTTTGGTTTTGTTGATTGCATTTTTTTATTCTCTATTTCATTTATCTCCACTCTAATCTTTGTTATTTCCTTCCTTCTGCTAGCTTTGGTTGCAGTTTGCTCTTCTTTTTCTAGTTATTTCAGTTTTGAGGTTACATCTCTGATTTGTAGTTCCTTTCTGGACTTTAATATCTCCAGTTACAGAATGGATTTGGTTACATTTCAGAACACTTTCCACCATTATGGTCTGAGATTTCTATATCCTTCAACTATCTTATCTTTCTGCTTTGCCCTGTTGGTCTTGTTGTTGTTGCTTGTTTGTTTTGTTTTTAACTCCTTCCTTGGGCCTCTAACTGAGGACTGATTCTGCGAGCCTTTCTCACCTTATCTCCTTCAAGACATGAGTGCAGGGTCCTTTTCCTTAGCATGGCTGTATATGGAGAACTTACTGCAAGATGGCAATTTATCCATTTCCCCTTGCTAACGCATTCTTCCCACTTGGCAGAATACAGATCACTACTTTTCAAAGAAGTATTAAAGGGTGCCAAGACTTCAGGCTGAAATTATGTACTTTATCCTAGAGAAGAATAAAGACAGTTCCTATGTGTCTTATTCAATGTAGGTGACTGGATGAGAGAAGAAGGAGAGAACAAGGTATAGGCAGGGATATGATATCTGTTCCTTTACTCTTTTTTCCCTTTCCCTCTATCCCTCTCAGCTTTCCCATCTCCTCTTGTCCCTTCTCTCTTCATTCCTTCTGTCCTCCTGTCCCCTGCCCCCTTTTCTACCTCTTTCTTTTCACAGTGTGTTGGGGGAAGACAGACAAGGAAATAAATGTACATAAGCCTTTCAGGTGCTATGAGAGATGTATGTGAAAATTGGGTGAAGGTACAGCTGAAGGAACCATCAATATACTGGAAGACTTTTAGTAGATTTTGTAGAAGGAAAGATTTTATAGAGAGGGTGACTGCTGAGCAATGTCCTGAAAGATGAGTCAATGTTAACTGAGTGGATAAGGAACGGAGCTCCCCATGGAAAGAAAGATATTCTAATCAGAGGGAGCTGTGTGAGCAAAAGCCAAGACTAAAAACCACCTGGTCCATTAAGATAACAATAAAGTGTTTGGCATGATTGGAGTGAAGGCAATGAGGAGTTATGGAGTGAGAAAAGGATGCAGAGACTGCCATGGACCCATTCACCGAGGGCATTATAAGTCTGGACTTTTCCTGTAAAGTAGAAAACAGAGAATCATGGAAATGTTTTATGGAAGTGTAACATGATTACATTTGCATTTTAGAATGATTGTTCTGGAGACTGTGATAAAGAAGAATTGGAGGCAGTAAGAATAAAAGGCATATGGAATAATTAGGACATCTTTGCTATAGTCCAAATGAGAACAAACTGAAAAATGATAAGGTTCTGAATTAAAGCAGGGGCAAGGAGGATGAGAAGAAGGGTACAGATGTGAGACTTATTACAAAGTGGGGTTGACACTGCTCAATATGAAAATGAAACCTAAGAGAAATCAAGTGTAGACTGATTCCTGGCTTTCTGACTTGGGTGTTTGGGTATATGGTAGGACCATTCACTGAGAATAGGGGCTGTCACCACTTTATAAGTTTGAGTTTGATGTTTGCCTCCTAAGTCCTTGTCCCCAGTTAGAGTTATATGCTATCAGATGTTCTATAATCTTAGGTTATGACATTTTGATCCCAACAAGTTGATTTTTCCTAAATATGGCTGAGTTAAAGGAACATATTTCCTCATTTAACTGTGTTTCCTATAAAAATAGAACTCTTATTAAATTAGTTAAGCAAAGCATTACCCAAACATTTTTTGGATATAGAATCAGAACAAGAGTTAACACACACACACTCTGACACACACACACACACCCTTAAATACACATAATCAATCACCTGGGTCACCTACTAGAATGTAAGGCAGGGTTTTTCTCTAGTTATTGTTACTTTGCTATTGGCTTTTACTCCCTCAGAAAAGATGACTTGATTTTTGTGGAGCATGTCATTCAGCCAGAGAGCAGCAAGGGGTGAGGTAGCAATTGTAAGAATTGAGCAAGGGTAGGACAAAGAGATGTGGGTAGTGAACTAGGCTTTATCTCTTGGTTTAAAGGGATGTCCCAGAATAGTGCATGCAGACTTCTTCATCCACATCGACATAAAAACCCTTATCAAAGTAAGACAGAATAAGATTGTGGCTTCTCTTTGAATCATCTGGAGCTCTGCTCCCTCATCTCCTCTCCTTTGACAAGTGAAATATTATCAATAACCTGCATATCTCACAACATGTTCTTTGGTCTGGTTTTAGGGGAGCCAAGGGAGTGGATTAATGGCAGGCATGGAAGATATTTTCTGTATATGAATATCAGGTCCTCAATAATTTGCCTCTAGCTCCAACCTCATTTCCTATTCTCTGCTAACTGGCATCCTATGCATTCACCATGCCATATTGACAGCTTATAGATTGTGCCATCCTCTTTTGTGCTTCCAAAGCTTTGCCATGCTATTCCTTCAGCCAAAAATGCCTTGCCCTACCTAGGCATCCTCCAGGGTCCAACACAAGCATCTTTTCGTCTGTAAAGACTCTTCCCTAACCCATCTGGGTACAGTTCATCATGCCCTCCTTTACTTATACTGTGAATCAGTTTTCCTTTTTTTAAATTTATTTATTTCTTATTGAGGTTCCAGGGATTGAACCTGGGACCTTGTACATGCAAACCTAGCACTCAACCACTGAGCCACACCCACTCCACAATGTTCCATTTTTATTACAATCATCTCACTGTTTCACTATTATTGCTTTGAGTGTCTGTTTCCTCCAGTGGACCACACACTCCTCAGGACCTGAAATCACATTGCATTCATCTTCATCTCTCCAACACCTAGCACAGTACCTGGTACATAGTAGGTGCTGAGAAAATACTTATTGAATGAACGAATCAATGAATTAATGATGGACAAGAAAACATACTTGAGCAGAGACAATCTCCATACTTGTTCCCCTGTAAGAAGTACTATTGTGGAATAGGGAGAGAGAAAGACAGACATGGAAGGGATATAATGGGTGAAAAATTCTTCCCTATTCTCTCTGGATTCTTTCCCTCTTTTTTCATCTTGTTCTTGGAACAAAAATAAAAAGTACATCATAAGCAAAGCTGTATTTTCTGTTTATTGCCACCAGGTTAATAACAGTAATGGTGCGAGAAGAAAATGAGGTGTTATGTAAAATCCTGCATTGCAGATTTTGCTGCTGATGTAAAGAACTCAATAAAGTGTAACACTTTAATCATGGAGATAAAAATCACACAGCAGCTTCCCACAGGCTCCCAGAGCCTTAAGACAAAATAGTCGTGAGGAAATGAGAGATGAGAGAATATTATCTGTTGTGTTTGGGCTTTTTTTTCCCCCTTCCTTTTCTAACAAATGGAGTAAGCTTTTTCCATCTATTTCCAAGACACCTTGTATGAGTTTCTGTATTCTCTGGAGGACATGCTCAGACTTCTGGGGGAAGATTTGCCCAATTTTTGTAAAAATTGATTTGTTTAGGAAGAACTGAATGGTTCTGCCTTTTAGGTAACTTAGTGGCATTTAAAAAATGGGCAATCTCTAAAAATGAAAGGAAGATTGGAGTGGAGGAAAGAAACTTGGTGATAGTAAAATCTGTTGTTGTTTTTTTTAAACAATGGTATTGTGATGTGGGGAAAAGGTCATACTAGGAGATGGGAGTTCCTGTGCCAACTCTGCTTTGGGAAAATCACCTCCTTGCCCCTGGGCCTCATTTTTACCATCTTTCAAAGAGATGATAAATTAGATGATCTCTAAATATCTTCCCAGCTTTTACACTTTA
>JAQZBX010095628.1:0-11906 GCA_029593785.1 Cabassous unicinctus
CAAAAGAGAAAGTTTATGTTTTTAACTAATCCATTTCTGTGGGTGTGAGACCCTTTCAATTGGACTACCTCAGTGAGACAAGACTCAGGTTGAGTTTCTGCCCTCTTGCTGGGTCCGATATAAACAGAGACACACAGGAAAAGGGAGCCACCATATGTGATCCTACAATGTGAAAGAAAGAACCCTGGTTTTGCCTGCAGATGACCTCTAAGGAAAGAAGACCCCGAGAGGCTCCAAGAGCTGAGGCCCAGGGAGAGATGAGCCACATGCCTGATAGTTTACAGCTGAACTCAGGAAAATAGCACAGCAGCTGAAACTGAGAGAGTGGACACAGAGAGAGACAAGCCCTATGCCTAGTTGCCCACAGCTGAGCTCTGGAAGATGGTAGATTCTGGAGGGGAAGGCAAAGACCTTGGCAGAGATGATGGCCATCTTGCTTTGCCATGTGGCCAGACAAGAGGATGAACAGTAGCTGACTTTGGTGGGAATTACCTCTGCTGATGTCTTGATTTGGACATTTCATGGCCTCAGAACTGTAAGTTTTAAACCAAATAAATCTCCTTTATAAAAACCTACCCATTTGTGGTACTTTGCATAGGCAAACATTTGATAAATTAAAACACATTCTTTACAGAAGATGGATTAAAATTAGCTTGTTTTATCTTCTAATTTTTATATTAATATTCTAATAACTTGAAATTTATTTTTAAAATGGTGTATTTTAAAGATTTGTATATAATTCTTTATATATTGCTAATCTATAATCTCTAAATTATTTACTGAGTAATTCCTCCCTTTCTCTTTAATTTTGTACACTTTCCTTATCAATATTAAATGTATGTGATAAGGGTTACATACTTCTTTTCTGGTGCTTTCTATATGGCTATATGTCTATTGATTTTTACTCCCTATGAAACACTTCATTGTTCTCAAATGGAGCTTGTGATTATCCTATATTATGACTTTCTTTTTAATCAAAAGTGTTTTCTTTGTTTGAGTCACTCAATGGCATTTTAAAAAAAGAGATGGTTTCAAGAATCAATATTTTTATTTTATTCTATCATGGTGAAGGGTTCTATTAATCCTTGTGATTACAACCGAGAACAAGAAAGATAAAATCTGTCCTTTCATGTCACTTACCACCTAGTAGGGAACCATTGAACAAATATAAAGGTGATGAGTGTGAAGAAAGATAAAATCCAGTTGATTTCAGAGATTATTACAGAAACATCTTTACAAGCTGAAAAAGAATCAGAAAAGACTGACCAGAGGAAGTGCATTTAAGTGGATAATTTGAGTATGAGAGGTGTTAGTCAAATGAATAAAGTAACAAAGTGAAAAATAAACCATTAAAAATGTGTGGTATAAATGAAAATGGGGCATTTTGGGAGCATTGGAATTTTTCTGCATGATATTACAATGACGGATACAGACCACTATACATGTTGTCAAACCTATAAAATTGTGTGGTGCAAAGTGTAAACTATAGACTATGGTTAGTAGCAATGCTTCAATATGTGGTCATCAATTTTAAAAATGTGCCACAATAATGAAAGATTTTGTTAATGGGGGAAAGTGTGGAAGGAAGAGTGTGTAGGATGTATGGACATCCCCTATATTTTTGATGTAACATTTATGTAATCTAAACCTTCTTTAAAATATAGAAAATAAATAAAAATAAACACAAAATGAAAAATATAGTAGATGAATAAAGATATATTGTGTGAATGACTTAAAAAAGGGAAAAAATAAATAAAAAGTCCTAATTGTTTTGATTGGAAATTGAATCATGTCCCCCACAAAACACAGGTCCCAAACCATGGTCCTGTGGATATAAACACATTTGTAAATAGACATTTGAAGGTATTATTACTTATGGTGTGCTCAAACTGAATGAAAGTGGGCCTTAAACAATTTGGGTGAAGTCCTGATAAAAAAAGGAAACTGGACTCATAAGAAGTCATGAGAGAAGCAAGAAGCCAGAGGTCAACAGAACTGGGGGAAAAAGGAGAACTGTGACAGAAAAGCCAAAGACCAAGGATCACCTGTAGCCAGTACCAGAATGCCACAGCCTTGGGTAGGAAGCATGAGCTTACTGACCTATCAGTTTTGGACTTCCATTAGCCTCAAAATGGTAAGCCAATAAATTGCCATTGTTTAGGGTAAACAATTATATCATATTTCTTTTAGTAGCTACAAACTAAGTCTTCATTGGAAACAAAAAATATTGATACACACTTAACAGAATTTTTTAGGAATTCCTCACATTCAGCAAAGACATAGTATGAGAATGATAGACAGAAAATCAAAGAAGAAGTCAACCACTGGTCTAAAAATACATTATTATGGGGGTGAGAGTTGTTACAGGAGTAGCTAGAAAATAATTGTCAAGATGACAAACTGGAAACTTTGGTCCCCTCTGCTCATGCTGATGAAAATGGTGTTTGTGCCCAAGTGGAAATAATGCCTGGGAATAGAAACAGAAAATGTTTCAGAAAGCTAGGATCTGAAGCATCCACATCATCACAAACATGTGAACCAAAATCCTCAAATAAAATGATGAGCAGAAATTAAGAATTAAGAGGAAATTGAGAACACCTGGAATCATGAAATAAAATAACTCACCACACTCCACAAAAGAGTCAACATTAGTAAAGACAAAGTTATGAAAGGAAAAAATATTTTTTTTGAACAAAAGTATAATTAAATGACCATGCTCAGAGGAAATGGCATTTATGGTGGTAAGGTTAAAATAGATAGACTAAAGATAATAGGTAATAAAAATGATTTTTAATGAAAAAAAACTCAAAAGATGACTGATTATTATAATAACTGTACTGGAAAGTGAAACCAAATGTTTTCCCCAAATTAAAATCCAATAAGAAAATGGAAAGCATAAAGAAAAAAGGTTGGGAAAAATGGAGGACAAGCATATAAACTCAAAAAACCTTTTAAATAGGCATTGCAGAAAGAATAAAGAATACAGAAATAAATAATCAAATGATTGGTGGACATAATTATCAGAACTGAATAAAAAGACCTGTTTAAGCTTTTTCAATGAATAAATCCATCAATGGGAAAGGAATTGATGGGCTTATTCACTGAAGGAAGATGAATGAAAGCAAACATATCTAGTATTATCTTGATGAAATTTTAAAGGGTCAAGTTCAAATATGAAAGTCTAAAAAGTGGATGTAATGGGACAAAAATCATGGGTATCTGGTATATTTATGTTTAAATTTTATCTGACCATTAATGTATTTGCTTGACTACTGTAATATGCGGAATAATGTCCCCCCAAAGATGTTCAAGTCCTAATTCACAAAACTGGAAGATATGTTAAAATTCATGGCAAAGGGACTTTGCAGATGTGATTAAGTTAGAAATATTGTCATGGGGAGAGTATCCTACATTATCCATTTGGGCTCAGTGCAATCACAAAGGTTCTTTTAAGGGTCAGAAGAGGGAGAAATGACAGAAAAGAAGAAAATGTGATGAAAAAGCAATGATCAGAATGATAAGATGGCTGATTTTTAAGATGGATGGGTACCATGAACCAAAGAATGTGGTCTTCCCTTAGAAGATGAGGAAGCCAAGAAAAAGATCATTCTATATAGCCTCCAGAAATATAGAAGCCCTGACATCTTTTTTTTAGCCTAGTGATATTTCTGACATACAGAACTATAAGATAATAAATTTGCATAGTTTAATAAACTCTTTATGGTAATTTTTATAGCAACAATAGAAAACTAATACAATAACTCACTATATACCTCCCCTGTACCCTAAAAGAGCTTGCTTTCTATCTTTGGAAGGCTATTTTGGGGGCTTTCATGATAAATAGTCAGCAAAAGTGGAAGGCAAGTGTGATGATTAATTTCACATGTCTTCTTGAGTAGGTTATGTGCCCAGTTATTTGGTCAAACAAACACTGGCTTGATTGTTCTGTGAAGGTATTTCATAGATTAATTTAATCATTAGTCATTTGATTGTTTCTATGGCTAATTACATCTACAATTAACAAAAGAGATTGCCTCCTGCAATGAAAGGCATTGCCTCATTCAATCAGTTGAGGTTTTGAAAGCAAAAATTGAGGATTTCAAGAGTCAGAAAGAAGAATTTCTATCTTTACTTAAGCCAGCAAGTTTCTCCTGGGGAATTCGGCATCACTTTCATTGGAGTTCCCAAATTGTAGCTTATCCTAGGAAATTCAATATCACCACTGTGGCAGTTTGAGTCTTTCCTGGACCATGGAAAATCTTATTCTTAAAGCTAATCCATTCTTGTATATGTAAACATATTTTTGGTGGAATACTTTGATTAAATTACCTCAGTTAGTTGCCTTTAATTAGATGACCCAGGTGCATCTTAATCCTCTTCCTGGAGGAACATTATAAATGGAGGTATAAAAAGGCACAGATACAGGAAAAAGCTGCAGAGACAGAGAGGAACCCAGAAGCTGAGAGAGAAGTTCTCAGGTACCAGAAGCTAAAATAGGTCCAAATGAGAGGGGAGAGACAAGCCTACACCATTGTGCCCTTCCATATGCCTAATCACCCATAGCTGCACCTCAGAGAGAAAGCATCTTTAGATGCTGCTGCCACGTGCCTGATTGTCCACAGTTAAGGCTCAAGAAGAAAGGATCTCCTGATTATGCCTTGGTTTGGACACTTTGCTAGTCTCAGACTTGTAAGTTTTAACCTAATAAATGCCCATTGTAAAAGCTAACCCATTTCTGGTATATTGTGTGTATTGCTCCCAGCAGCTTTTCTCAAGCTAAAACAACCATAGAGTTCTTAACTTGTGACCTGCCCTAAGGAAATTGGACATGCCAATCCTCATAATCATATGAACCAATTCTTATAATAAATCTTCCTTAATATTTAAATATCTATTTGTGTATTTATATTATATGTATATTCACCCAGATGGTTCTGTATCTCTTGATATACTGACTAATACAGATTTTGGTACTGGGAGTGGTTCTTGAGAAATAGAGTGGTAAGGATGAGATTTCTAAGTTGGTTCTCAAGTTTTGAAATTGGTGCTTTAATCTTAGATGAAAAGGCACTTCTGACCTGCTCAAGAGAGTCCTGGAACTTCCTGGTATGAATTACCAATAGAGATATGCAAAATATCACCATGTGGTGTTTCTACTCAAATGATTATAAGAAGCAAGATTCTGGATAACACTCTATTTAATACTCTAATAGAATTTTGTGAAAATAAAATATATAATGATGTTGGCTGATTGATCCTAAATATCCTGGATTTTTGTTAAAGAAAAGGATGAGCTCAGGGCTTCAAATTCCCAGCTCAAGCACCATATAGACATGAAAGCTTCTATGTGTACCCTGAAAGAAACCTTTATTTCTTGTAGCCATAGACTTCAGATTTCTGAAGAAAGTTGCAGAGTCTTATCCTGCAAGTGGCTGAATTAAAATGCAAATCGAATTCCCAACATTTCAGAGTGTATGCTGTGAAATTAGGGCATGGATTGGAAAGAAATGGGATCCTGAAAATTGGCATGGGGACATATGGTTTGATGATGATGGTGGTCATTGAAATCCCAGATTCTGCAGAGTGATTTTTGTCAGATAAACCTGAACTGTCTGCCCTGAGGGATCAGCATCCTGCCTCATCTGAAAAGATTAATTCTGTTGCACCTGATAAAACTGTGACTACTTTCTGTGAAGAAATAGCCCTCACACTTCCATATGAAGAGCTTAAACTTCTTTCACCAGAAGAAACTGTAATGGAATGACTTGAGGTAGTTTTCTTTTAAGATACTGCTAATTCCTCTGACGACCCACCCCAAACACCCCTCTTTGCTACTAGAACTTAACTAGACTGAATTCCCAACAGGCCCTGAAAGATGAGGTACAAACTATGACCCATGAAGAGGTGCACTACACTCCAAAAGCATTGCATGATTTTTGAATGTAGAGGGACAGAAATCAAGGAAATATGTATGCAAATGTATATTAAGGGTGTAGGATAATGGTGGAAGGAACATAAAGTTGGATCAGGCTGAATTTATTGATATGAGCCCACAAGCAGAGGTACTGGATTCAGTATTGTAACCCAAGAGTTTAGACTGTGCTCTGTTTGTTCAGTTGGCTGAAGCATGGACCAAAAGGTAAACTACATTATCTGAAGTGGAAATACCAAAACTGCCTTGGTATAATGTAGATGAGTGGATTTATTATGTAAGACCTGCTCACCCACCCTAGGAATGACCAGAAGATACACTTTTCCCTGTGAGTGTGTGGAATAAATTTGTGAGAGCAAGTGCAACATCCCTGAAGATACAAGACTTGTGGTCATGATCTCTATAGGTCATCTTACTGTGGGAACTGCAGCCACTGAACTTGGATCCTTTATTACAATGGGGATAATCAGATCCCAGGTTGGCAGGAGCCAAGTAGTTACACTTAATCACCAAATTGGATGTTGTTACCATAAGGAACTGCAGATTCAAAGCAGTAAACAGAATATTCTGACACTGAGAGACCTATGGCATTGGCTACTTGGTTATGAAGTACCTACAAGTGAAATAGATGGGCAGTCTACTAAATTCTTGGTTGAATTCTATAAGAAGAGTTCTAGGTCAAGTGAAAAAAAGTCTAATTGGATCACAAAAAGAGAGAGACACAATCCCTCAAACAATTCCCAGACTTGAGTAATTTTACAGACCCAGAAACCCTGGAGTAAAGGCCAGGTCACTGTGGGGAAGGACTTTGTTACATTGCTAAAAGTATATACTACTAATCTTCCTTTTACCTTTCCTAAATGGAACTATATCCTTTAAACAGTGTGACTGTGCATTGAGAAAAACGAAATGATCAGACATTTTAGGGATTATTAGACACTGGTTCTGAATTGACTTTAATTCTAGTCAACACAAAATGAACTGTGGTCCACAAATCAGAGGAGTGGCCTATGGAGTTCAGGTGATCAATGGAGTTTTAGCTCAGGTTTATTTCACACTGGGTCCAGTAGGTCCATGAACCCATTTTGTTCATAATTACCCCAGTTCTGGAATGTATATTTGGAATAAACACATCCAGCAACTGGCAAATCCCTGTGTTGTATCCTTTACTTCTCAAATCAGGGCTATTATGGTAGGAAAGGCCAAGTGGAAGTCACTAGAACTACCTCTACCCCACAAAATAGTAAACTAAAAGCAATACTGCATTCCTGGAGGGATTGCAGAGATTAATGACACTATAAAGGACTTGAAGGATGCAGGGATGGTAGTTGCACCACTTCCCTATTCAACTCTCCTATATGGCTTGTGCAGAAAACAGATAGATCTTGGAGGTTACAGTGGAAATTTGTTAACTTAGCCAGTTGGTGACTCCAATCGCAGCTGATGTGCCACATGTAGTATCATTGCTTGAGTAAATCAACACATCCCAGTACCTGGTATGCACCTATTGATCTGGTAAATGCATTTTTCTTAGTACTTATTCGTAAAAGCCAATACCAGTTTGCTTTCATCTGGCAAGGCTAACAATACACCTTCACTGTCCCACTTTACTGATATATCAATTCTCTAGTCCTATGTTATAATCTAGTCCTCAGGGAACTTTATAACCCTCTATTCCACAAAACATGACACTGGTCCATTATATTGAGAGCATTATGGTGATTGGACCTAGTGAGCAACTATTGTAGAGTTATTTGTAAGGCATTTGTATGTCAGACGGTGGGAAATAAATCCAACAAAAATTCAAGGGCCTTCTAGCTTAGTGAAATTTCCAGGCCTCTGGTGGTATGAGCCATGTCAAGATATTGCTTCTAAGTTGAAGGGTAACTTGTTACATCTGGCCCATCCTATAAACAAAACAGAGACACAATGCCTAGTTGGCTTTTTTGAAATTTGGAGGGAACATATTCCTCATTTGGGTGTGCTACTCCAGGCCATTTACCAAGTGTCCCCAAAGTCTACTAGTTTTGAGTCAGGACAGGACAATACAAGGGTCTGCAACAGGTCCAGGCTCCATGGAAGCTGGACCATGGTGCTTGTTCCAATGGTGCTTGAAGTGTCAGTAGCAAATAGAAATGCTATGTGGTGGAAACTTTGGAAAGCCACTATAGAATAATCACAGTAAAGACCCTTAGAAATTTGTAGCAAAACACTGCCTTCCTCTGCAGATAACTACTCTCCTTTTGAGAAACAGCTTTTGGGTGCTACTAGGCTTTGGTAGAGACCAAATTTTTAACCATGGTCTACCAAGTTATGATGAGATGTGAGGTGTCCATCATGAAATTGGTGATTTCTGACCCACCAAGCCATGCACAGTTGCACTACATCATCAAATGGAGGTGTTATATATGTGATGAGGTTCAAGCAGGTATAAATATGCTACACAAGGAAGTAGCTCAAATGCCGATGGTTCTCATTCTTGCTACATTACCTTTTCTTTCCATTCTGCAGTTATGGCTTCTTGAGGATTTCCCTACAATCAGTTGACTGAGGAAGAGAAAAATCGGGCTTAGTTTACAGATGGTTCTGCATGATATACAGGTATCATGCAAAAGAGGCAGTTGTAGCACTATTGCCTCTTTCTGGAATATCTCTAAAGGACAACGGTAAAGGGATATTCTCTCTGTGGGCAGAGATTTGGGCAGTGGACCTGGTTATTCATTTTGCTTGAAAAGAGAAATGTCCAGACATTTGTTTGTATACCAATTCATAAACTGTGGGCAATGGTTTGGCTGGATGATCAGGGACTTGGAAGGGACATTATTGGAAAACTGGTGACAAAGAGGTTTGAGATGAGTTATAAGCATAGCCTTTCTGAATGACTGAAAAACATGACAATATCTGTGATCCATGTGAATACTCACCAGAGGTTGACCTCAGCAGAGGAGTATTTTAAAAATCAGAGAGATAGGATGACCAATTCTTTGGACATCATTCAGCTTTTCTCCCCAGCCACTCCTCTTAATGCCTAATGTATCAACTTGGCTAAGTTTTGGTGTCCAGTTGTTTTGTAAAGCAAGCACTGGTTAATTGTTACTGTAAGGGTATTCCATGGATTTAAATCATTTGTAAATTGATTTTATCTATGACTGATTTCATCTACAGTCAACAAAAGGGGTGCCTTCAGCAATAAGAGGAATCCAATCAGATGGAATCTTTCAAGGGTTAACTAAGGATTTCAGCAGTCAAAAAGAAGTTTCTTTCTCTACTTCAGGCAGTCAGTTTCTTCTGGGGATTTCAACATAACCATCGAGTTCCCAACTTTCAGCCAGCCTTACAGAACTGAGACTTGTCAATCCCCATGACTGTGCATGCAAATTCTGTTTCTCTGGAATATGCTGATGAATATAGCAAGCAAGAGAAAATTTGTGTGATGGGCTCAGCAAAGAATTTGGAAATATTCTATTTATGGTTCATTGAGTTTCTTGCATCTATGAACTAATTAACTTTGGGAACTTTTCTGTCATTATTTCTTCAATTTTTTCCCCCCCAGCACCACATCTTTCTTCTCTCCATCTGCCATTCCATTGACATGAATGTTATATGGTTTCTTATTGTTGTGCGGTCTATGAGTCATTGTTTTTCCACCCAATTGTTTTTCACTCAGTTTTTCAGACTGGATAATTTCTATTTATCTACTATCAAGTTCATTTACTCTTCCTCCTATAATCTTCATTCCTCTATTGTGCCAATCCCATGAGTTTTTTAGTTTGTATATTGTATTTATTTGTTATATAATTTCTAGAAGGTTCTTCCTGATATCTTTTAGTTCTTTATTGAGGGTTACATTTTTCCATTGGTTTCAAGAATGCTTGTGATTGCCTGTTATAGCATAATTCCAACATCTTTGTCATCTTGGTGTTGGCATCTGTGGTTATCTTTTCCCTTGTGAGTTGAGATATTCCTGGTTGTTTATAGACCTGGTAATTTTAGATTTTATCTTGAATATTTTGGCTATCAGGTTATGAGATTCTGATTCTTGTTTAAATTCTATGGAGAATGTTGATATGTGTGTCTTAACAGGCAGTTGATATAGTTAACTGGGCCATATATTCCAAATCATTTTCTGTCTTTCCAATGTCATGTCAGGTTTCAAAGGCATAATATTGCTATTTTGATCTCTAACATAAGTATTTGAACTGGACAGTGGTTTACTGGTTCTTCTGAAAGTCATCAATGTGATGAATAAGATCAGATCCACACAGGTACAGCTTAGGGATGAGCCCAGGAGTTTATAAATATCATTAGGATTTGCTTTGCTTTGTTCCTCCTTTTGCACTTTCTCCCTGGTATTTTCAGCTGGGTCTCCTCAATTTTGGTTCACTGATCAGAAAGCTGGGGCCTTTATCCCATTCAGTTGCACATTCTGAATCGACATGGATGTCTGAAGCCATGCAAGGGAGAAGAGAAAGAGACAAAAAACAAAGGTTTGCTCCACCTGCTTGGGATCACAGTGTCACTCAATGGAGAGGTAGATTTTCCTCCCTCAATATTTTGCATCTTAAAGACTCCCATTGCCATAGCTGCTGCCAAGATCACGGGATGCTTGGTGGCTGGACCTTGAGGGAATAGAGATTATAAAGAGAAAATATGCAGGAGATTTCTGCGTTTTCTCAGATCATTATGAGTTTCATTCCCACTCCTTGAGCCAGAACTAGAGGAGTTGTCCTGGAGTTCTGTCTGCATCGTGTGGATCATTTATGGGTGTTCAGTGCATTGATTTCATGTCAGGAGATGCCAAAGGAAATAAAAATGATAAATACATCATTGTTTCAGTGGTAGCTTAGCTGGAATTCTCATCTTCTTTCCCAACCCTTCTGCTATTAGCTATTTTTCAGAGTTCTCCAATAGCTTTTTCATGTATTCTGTTTAGGTTTTATAGATACATTAAGTGGAAGAGGCAGGGTATAGTGTGCTTACATCTTCTTATCAAGAATCAGAACTAGAATTGTGATTTTTAATCCTCATTTATCGCTTTTTGAAATCCCAAATCCTCTCAGACTGAAAACAGGCAAGTCACAGCTTAAAAAAGGTTATGCTTGTGTGTGTGTGTGGGGGGACTATTGGAGTTTTGAACCAAAGATAGACCTTGGATTAAAATAGCTCTCTGGATTTGAGCCAAAAACACAGTTTTACTAATACTACTACCAGTCAATTGGAACAACAGTGCAAAGGAACAGACCCCAATTAATCCTCAAACATAATGAGTTTGGAATGGTACCAGAAATACAAACAGGAAAGTCACAATTGCAAATTATTTTAGAATATTATTCTGTCTTGGATATACTGGCAGAGAATATAATCTAGGGAGCATTAAATGTTTATTAAAGTGAAAATGTTTGTGAAATATAAATTTCAGGAATAAAATTTTATCTTACCTCAACTTCCAAGGACACACAGCTTCTTAAGAAAATGACTTCTTTTTCTTTTTTAAAGTTACTTAGATTATACAAATGTCACATAAAAAATATAAGGGATTCCCATACGCCCTGCTCTCCATACCTCCCATATTTTCCCACATTAACAACATCCTTCATTAGTGAGGTACATTCATTGCAATTGATGAACACATTTTGGAGCATTGCCACTAAGTGTGGATTAAACCTTACATTGTAGTTTACACTCTCTCCCACCCAATTCTGTAGGTTATGGCAAGATTTATAATGGCCTGTGTCTGTAATTGCAACGTTATTCAGGACTATTCCCATGTCCCAAAAATGCCCCCATATTATACCTATTTTTCCCTCTCCCTGCCCTCAGAACCTCCAGTGGCCACTGCTTCCACATCAATGATATAATTTCTTCCATTGGTAGAATCACAATAAGTCTATAGTAGAACACCAGCAAGTCTCCTTTAGTCCATAATTCATTCCCCAATTCTGAGGATTCTTGGATGGTGATGTCCACTCCACCT
>JAQZBX010095629.1:0-11906 GCA_029593785.1 Cabassous unicinctus
TAGACAACCTAAAATTTTCCATTTTAACCACTTTCATATATACAATTCATTATTGTTAATTACATTCACAATGCTGTGTTATCATCACCACCATCCATTACCAAAACTTTTCTATCACCTCAAACAAATAAACAAATTCTACCAATTAAACATTAACTCCCCATTCTGTACTCCCACCCTAGCCCCTTGTAACCTGTATTCTGGTTTCTGACTCTAGGGACACATCTTTTTAATTTGGAGGATATGTAATATTAAATATCGTGATATTTGAAATCTTTAAAAGTAGAATATATAATACATCCTTACATTAATGTATAATGTGATAGTTTATACATCATGTTCAGATACATTCTCTCAGCCCCATTAAAGGGCATCATTATCAATTTACAGAGAGGAACTCTGACTAAAGGGGTAATATGATGCCCCCAAAATCAAATAAGAAATAACAAAGCTAAGACATAAACCTAAAATCTCCTGCCTGCCTCTGCTATGGTTTTAGATTTAACTCCTCACATCCAGTTATTGACCCCCATCTTAAGACTTATTGGTTCCTGGAAAAACAGTTACAAAGTCAATCTTATAAAGACCCCTACTTCCTGAAGGTAAAATTTTCTATTCTGGGAATCTTGTTTCATATCATAAAATAGTAAACAAGTTTGTGGACAACACACTTTCTAGTTTTCCTATTATTTTGACCTATATAAACCATGGGAAATCATTGCTTCAAGGATAGTTGAGTTTCGTGTAAAACTGGGGTTCTTCCTCTTTGAAATCTCAGTTGTGCAGGATCTTTTTAGAGGATTTGAAAATAACAAATGCTGGTGGAGATGCTATTCCCATAGAGACTATAAAGCAAAAATCTTCACTGCTGAGCTTCTGCAATAATCCAACCACAACTGCTTTATAGTCAAGAATCAAGAAACTGTTCCTGTTTTGCTCCCATTAAAAATCTGTATTTCAGAATTTAGAAGATTTCCTTGTTTGGAAACTTTGATGTTTGCATACTGCTTCTTATGGTTTTGCAGCCTTTGTATTTGCTAACCAATTGTCTTTCTGGAGAGATCAAACCATCTTTTGCTTCTATTAAAAATGTCTTCCTTTAATGTCTCACTAGCCTACATTATTTTATAGGGATATAATGCCTTAGCTGAGATCAATGCTTTATTCAAATATTTAAGGATTCTGTATCTGTTTATTCACAAAATCAAAAATTGGTTCCTATCTACAGAATTCATCAGCCACATTTTCTCAACATCATTTGACTTTACTGGCCTGATGCTCTTCTCTTCCTTCAATGTTTTTCTCTATGACCGCAACCTACCAAGACAAGAACTTTAAAGGCTAACTCATTTATTCAATTTCATTCCTAAATGACATTGACTCACTGTATCACGTACCATTTCCAAAATGGTATTTATTTAGCCTTAATTAACTTTATTAACTTGTTGTTTTGTGCCATTTTTCCTCTTATCAGACATAAAAAAAAAAATACAAAGAAATAATGATATAAACAAATTTCTAAATTTGAACAAAATTCACAGAATTTACAGAAAATTCTGGATTAAATAAATATATATGAAGAGTAATTCCAGACAGAGCACTATGCATCTAGGTAATCTTTCACAAGCCCATGAACATAAGCAATCAGCACACATCAGTCTATCAAAAAAGTAGGGCTTTGGTTGTAGTAAAAGTCAATGGATCAGGACGCAGATATGGCTCAAGCAGTTGGGCACCTGCCTACCACATGGGAGGTCCTGGATTCAATTCCCGGTACCTCTGAAAGAAGCCCAGCAAGTTGGCAAGCTGACACGGTGAGATGACGCAATGAAGAGACACAGAGAGGAAACAGAGAGGCACAATTGGCAGGGAGCAGAGGTGGCTCAAGTGATTGGGTGCCTTCCTGCCACATGGGAGGTCCTGGTTCAATTTCCAGTGCCTCCTAAAAGAAAAAAAGACAACAACGACAAAGAGCAGACAGCGAGAGCAAAGAAGGGGGGGGGGGGAAATAAACAAAATAAATCTTTAAAAAAATAAAGTCAATGGATGAATCAAAACCTCAGTATCAGAAAGTGTAGTTTACACAGGAATTTCTTGATTAAGTAGTTCATTACTCAATTTCGGACTGGGGATCAAGTGACAATTAAATTTAATAGCCATATTTCCTGGTAAACCTATTATTATAAGAGCAGTAAGTCCTTAATCTTTCATTATTTATCTACTTCCATAAAACAAACAAAGATGTGTTGATTCTATTTAATTCCAACAATTAGTACCATTATGTATGATTTAATTGTCACAAAACACAGTTTTGTTTTTTATTATGAAGGTCTATGTTATGGTTTATATCCATACTTTCACCAAGAAACTGAGCCATATTTTCCTAAAGAAAACATTAATGACACTTTTCCAAAGTTGTAGGGGGAAAAAAGATAAAAGGTATATTTCAGGTATAGAAATCAGCACACACAAACAAAAGCTGAGTAAGAAATACAACAAACTGGGAAGCAGATGTGGCTCGAGTGGTTGGGCTCCCGTCTACCATATGGGAGGCCCCGTGTTCGATTCTGGCTAGCACAGTGAGCTGACGGCCAGTGCGGCGCCGTGAGCTGGCACAGCAAGATGACATAACAAAGGGAGACAAGCAGACACAGAAAAACACACAGCAAAATGGACACAGTGAGCACAAGCAGCAAGGGGGGATAAATAAATAAATAAAATAAAGTAAATAAAAATAAAAGAAATACAGCAAACCAAATATAAAGACCTACCTAGGCATACAGTTCAAGGAAAAGCGATGTGAGAAGTTATACCTAGAACCCATAATTTTATGTGGCAAGAGTTATAGTTTATGACACAAGTAGTTTTCTAATGGTCAGAGTACCAGTTGTCTATGATTTAAGCAATTTCATATCATGCAAGACTATCTGATATTTTAAGTTCAATGATTCAAACTTGTATGAGCTTCAACTTTTATCTTCAAAGAGTACAATCTTTTTTTATGTTTAAAGTTGGAATAAGTTTATTCTTAAATTTGATAAAACTAATAAAGATAATTATCAACTGTAAATTAAATGAAAAGAAAAATTATACATTTGTCTAATAATACAAACATATTTTAGTAAACTTATAGAGTATAGGTTAGGAGGAGACAATATGGGTTGAGAAGGGGGAGCTGATACTGAATATATGTGGAATGTTTAGCAAGGTGGATTATAAATATGTGGTAATGGGCAGAGTTGATGGTAGCACATTATAATAAGTGTAATGAACACTGCTGATTTATAAATATGATTGTGGCTGAAAAGGGTAATCTAGGAAAACTAATGTTAATTGAAAGATACCTAGAAGATAATCTAGGGACTGTATAACATAGTGAGTTTGCTGGTAGATGAGGATTGTGGTTAATAATATAAATACAAGAATGTTTCTCTATATAAAATGTTAAGAATATGGTGATACATGGAAAAAATACAACTAATGTAACTAAGACTATAGTTAACAGTAATTTTGTAATATTTTTGTAGCAAAGGCAAAGAAGGTACTATACCAGTGCTAAAGGTCAAAAAAAGAATATGGGATTTTGTTTTATGAGATGTGAATATGATTAAGCATTTTTTCTTCATTTTCTTCATTAACAAGGAGACCTTGGTCATGTCATTTAACCAATTTGTGCTCATTTATGTATCTTTCTGAATACTGGGGAAACAACTGAGTTTGTTTTTAGGATTAAATGAGAAAAATGTGCCTGGAAAGAATTTTTTTAAGTAATGCTTCAATATTTTGTTAAGCTGCCTTTTGTCTATTTTATTTTTTGAAGTAGAAATAAAGTTTACTTTAATAAATAAATAAACAAATTTTGATAATTTGTCTTCAATCAGTTTCATTTTTTGGGCACATTACAGTTGTCAAACAAGACAAAATATTTAACTTCACTAACAATTACAGAAAAGCCAAACAAAACAGTAAGATACTTCTGTCACCTACCAAGTAAAAGAAATTAAAGGTTTGTATTTTTCCAGGCTGGCAACATTCAAACTGAAGGTGTCAGTATAAACTGAAACAAGCCTTTTAGGAGGACAGATGTAGAGTAATAGATCAACGATTCTTCTTCTAGGGACTCAACAGATGTAAATACATCGAGCAATAAAGATTTAAAACCAAGGAAGCTTATTGCAGGATTAGAAATCAGAAATACACTAAATGCCCATGGTATAAATTACAGTAGAGTGCTATACCATGGACTAATAATTAAGATATATATAACCTAACGCTTCCTTAACTACTCTTGGAATACAGCAATCACTCAGTAAAAGGTAGCAATTAGAATTGGGAGAATAGACTGTTCTACATAATTGGTAGGTGACTTCAATAAACCACTTATAATAGAACATCTAATTTCAGTACAGAAATGGGAGACTTGAAAGAGACTCTACACCAACTAAATCTAACAAACATATAAAGAACACCATAACCAACTGCAGTAAAATACACATTCTTTGCTAGGGCTCATGGATCATTTAATATACACAATTTATTAGGATAAGCAATATACTAGGTCACAACACAAGTCAAACTCAAAAACACTGAAATCACATTCTCCGACCAAAATGGAATGAGGCTAGAAATCAGTAACAAAGCGAGAAATGGAAAATTCACAAAGATGGAAAGTAAACAAAACACTCCTCTTTTTCCTACAGCAGCAGAAAGAAAAACCTTGAGAGGCTGAGAAACAGGCTGGAGGCTGGAATCAGTGGAGAAGCCTGAAGCTGGGGAGAAGGAGCCATATGCCTGATTGCCCACAGCTGAGCTTGGAGAGAAAGTGCACCTGGAGGAGAAAACAGAAAAACGCGCCATTTTGCCTTGCCACATGACAAGAGATCAGGATCGCCAGCAGCTGAACTTTGGTGAGTCAGCATCTCTGATGATGCCTTAATTAGGACATTTTCACAGCCTCAGAACTGTAAGATTTCACCCTAATAAATTCCCACGATAAAAGCCAAAAGACAAACAAACAAACAAAAAACAATGGGTAGGGAAGCGGATGTGGCTCAAGCAACTGAGCTCCCGCCTACCACATGGAAGGTCCTGGGTTCAGTTCCTGGTGCCTCCTAAAGAAGACAAGCAAGACAGTGAGCTGACTCGACGGGTAGGCACGGCGAGCTGACACAACAAGAGATACAAGGAGGAAAGCGTAATGACAGAAACAACAAAGCAGGGAGTGGAGGTGGCTCCAGCTATTAGGCACTCCCCTCCCACATGGAAGGTCCCAGGTTCTGTTCCAGGTGCCTCCTAAAAAAATGACCAGCACACAACAAACAGATACAGCAAATACAAACAATGAGAGGGTGGGGAGAAATAAATTTTAAAAAAAAATAAGTCTTAAAAATAATAAAACCAATGAGTCAACAAAAGTAAATAAACAAATAAATAACCAACCAACCAACCAATCAAGGAAGAAATCACAAGGGAAATTAAGAAATGTCATGGGGCAAAACAAAATGAAAATTCAGCACACCAAAACTTATGAGACACAGCAAAGGCAGTGCTAAGAGGGAAATTTAAAGCTCTAAGTGCCTACATTAAAAAAGAAGAAAGATCTAATATAACAGACCTAAATTCTCATCTGCAGGACCCAAAAAAAGAAGAGCAAACTAAACCCAAAGTGAGCAGAAAGAAGGACTTAACAAAGATTAAAGCAGAGATAAATTAGAGAATAAAAAAATAGAATTAAAGAAACCTAAAATTGGTTCATTGAAAAGAGCAGTAAACTTGTCAAACCTTTAGCTAGACTAACAAAGAAAAAAAGAGAAAGGATGCAAAAAACTAAAATCAGAAATGAAAAGGGGACCATTACTACTAAACCCACTGAAGGAAAAGGGCCTCTAAGAGGATACTGTGAACAAGTGTATATCTACAAATTGGATAACCTAGATGAAATAGACAAATTCCTAAAAACACACAAACTACCTACATCGAGTAGAAGGAAACAGAAGATCTCAGCAAACCAATAATGACATTGAATTAGTAATCTGACTTTACAATCAAAGCACAAGCAATAAAAGAAAAAGTGTTAAATGGAACCTCATCAAAACTAAAAACTTTTGTACACCAAAGCACTTTGTCATGAAAGTAAAACAGCAAGCTATACAATGGGAGAAAATATTTGGAACTCACACAACCAAATAAAGGTTTTACTCTATATAAAGAAATGCTACAGCTCAACAACAAAAAGACAAACAACTCAAGTTTAAAAAGGGCAAAAGACTTGAATACACATTTCTCCAAAGAAGATAAACAAATAGCAAGAAAAAAACAAAAAACAAAAACTAACAACAATAAAAAATCCTCATGAAAAGATGCAACATCATTAGCCATTAGGGAAATGCAAAATCAAAACCACAATGAAATACCAATTTCACAGGGACAGAGAGTAGATTATGTTATCTCAAGGTGTAGGGGTGGATGGATAGGTGTGGGGGGGTTATTGCTCAATGGGTGCAGAGTTTCTGTTTAAGGTGATTAAAAAAATAAAAGTAGGAGTAATGGATGTTGGCAAAGGTAGCACAATACTGTGAATACAATTACTACCACTGAATTGTATACTTAAAAGTGGTTAAAA
Organism: Cabassous unicinctus; assembly: GCA_029593785.1. Lineage (NCBI taxonomy): Eukaryota > Metazoa > Chordata > Mammalia > Cingulata > Chlamyphoridae > Cabassous > Cabassous unicinctus. Next base: position 6,623 of record JAQZBX010095629.1, read on the forward strand.
TGAGAAATTGAGATGTATGTGTACAATAAAAATTTAAAAAAATTTTTAAAACCTCCCAGTTAAAGTACCCCAATTTCTGTGAGTCAGCATAACAAAAAAATTACAAGGAAAGGATTGTGGGAAGATAGCAGAGTTGGAAGCTCCAAGAACCAGTCCCTCCACCAAAACAGCTATTGAACTGGCAAGAACTGTCTGAATTAACAATTCTCAAACTCTAGAGACTAGTGGAACACTGTGCCACATCCAAAGAGCTAGAGGAAGAGGCTGGTCACATGCAGTAAGTATCAGTGAATATCACTCTTCCTGTATTCTTTACCATTCCCCCATTCCCCAACTTAGTGGCAGACAGCAGTGGGTACTGCAACCCATGCACCTGGCACAGCCTGCTTGTACCAGAAAAACGACCTACTGTTCCAAAATCTAGAATTGTGTGGTCTGACCCTGATCCTTGCCTTTTGATCAGCTACTTCACATCGCTGGGGGACCACACCTGGGAGCAGCTACTGTTCCAACTTCCCTCAGGCAAAAGCAGCAGAGTAGACTTAAAGAGGGAGCACCTATTTTTCCCCCTTTTCTCCTTCCATTCCCCACTTGGGAACAAATAGTTTGTAAAAGTCACAAAAATAATAGCTCCAGCCCTCAAAAACAGCAAAAATAAATAAATAAACTGAGCAACTGCAAAGGTGTGGAAGAAATTTATTTCCACAATTATGACAATATTCAGAATGACCAGTTCTCAATAAAAAATTGCCAAAGAAACAGGAAAGTATGGACCAGTCACAGAAAAAAAGAATTTGCCAGAAATCACCACTAAGGTAGCTCATGTACTGGAAATATTAGTCAGACTCTATATCAACTGTCTAATAGATGTTCAATGAGATAAAGGAATCCTATACAAAGAATTCAAGGAAATTGGGAAACATCTGAACAAAATAAAGAGATGGAAATTATAAACATGGAAGCTTTAAACAACCAGCAAGAACTGGCAGAAATATCTTTATCAAAGCTCTATATAACAGATAAAGGATTGTGGTAACAGGGTGAGAAACAAATCAGGGAAAAGGGTACTTCAAAGTGATAGGATCTCGGGGCACCCTGGCTGGCCCACATCCCCTCACCAGCTCAGGTGGGAGCCAGTCACACTCCAACGTATATCCCTTGACCCAGTTCCACAAGAACAGAGTAACTCTCATGCATATACTGACTACATGGGTGTCTGGCCCAATCTGGTGGCCTGAGGAGCACACTGTCCCAGAAATTACCCTGCGGGTGGAAGATGACACATAGTGCTCTCCTACAGAACACTGTGGGAGAGCAGACAAGTGGATGCCTGGGACCAAGAGATGGCTGGCTGGCAGACATACAATGAAGCACTCAGACCGGGAAGAAGCTATCCTAGTGAGGACAGGAAATTTAAAACTGTGTAATCGGGAATTCCTAAGGCCAAACACACACGCCCAAGAAAAGAATCATACACAGAAAGGACCAGGAAGGCCCCTACTCTTTGTCTGGAGCTAGCCTCTATACTAATTATATGGATAAGCTATAAAGAAAAGCACTTGCACATGTCAATCTGCAAAGACTGGGAAAGGTGTTTTCTTTTCATTTTTTTTCCCCTCAGCTCCTGGTATTCAAGAAAGCTCTGTCATAATACTAGCTGGATGCAAAGCCTAAGGAACAGATGCTTCAGAATCTAAATTCCAGCAAGACCCTGTTAAAATATCAAAATGTCCAAGTTTCAACAAAAGATGGCAAAACATACAAGGAAACAGGAAGTAATGGCTTAAGCAAAAGAGAAAATTAAAGCATTAGAAACCATCAATATGAAGGGGGATCAGATCTAGGAAATCCCAGTCAAAGACTTTTTTTAAAAAAAAGATCCTAAATATGCACAAAGACCTAAAGGAAAATATGGATAAAAAACTAAAAGGAAATCAGGAAAATGAGAGATGATCACAAAGAGAATATCAACAAAGAGATATTATGAAAATGAACCACAAAGAGCTGAAAGACCATAGTTACAGAAATTAAAAATTCCTTAGAGAGAAGGGTTCATCAGTTGTTTGTAGCTGGCAGAGGAAAGAATGGGTGAACCCTGAAGATAAGATAACTGAAATCACCCAGTTTGAGGAACACAAACAGGAAAACATGAAGAAAACCGAACAGATCTGAGGAACCCGTGGGACACCATCAAGTATTCCAATATACGTATTACGGAAATCCCAGAAGAAGAAGAAAGTGAGAAAGAGGCAGAAAGAATTTTCAAAGAAATAATGGCTGAAAACTTTCCAAATAAAACAAATGACATGAATATACACATCCAACATACTCAATAAACTCCAAACAGGATAAACCCAAACTGCTGAGTGCCAAAGATAAGGAATTCTGAAAGCTGCAAGAGAGAAACAACACGTACTCTACTAGGGAGACTCAAGAAGATTAAGTGCCAATTTCTCATCAGAAATCATGGAGGCAAGAAAGCAGTGGAAAGACTGAAAAATGCTGAAAACAAAAATTTCCAACCAAGAATGCTATACCAAGCAAAACTGTCTTTCAAAAATGAGGGCAGGATTAAGACACTCCCAATAAAAAAAAGCTGAGAGACTTGTCACCATTAAACCAGCCCTTCAAGAAATGCTAAAGATATTCTGCAGGTTCAAAGGAAAGGGTATTATATAACTGACTGAAGTCACAAGAATAAACACATCCAGTAAAGATCATGACGTGTAAATGTAAATAGCAGTGCTCCTGTATTTTTTATTTGTAACTCCACTTTTTATTTCCTACAGGAACTAAAAGGCAAATGCTTAAAGTGTAATAGTAAATCATGATTTGGGACTCATAATGTATAAATATATAATCTGTAACAAAAACTACATAAAGGTGAGGGATGGGAGGGTATAGGAACACAGTATATGTATGCTATTGAAAAACTGATATCAAAGCTTGAGGCTGTTAAATATTTAGATATTAAATTTAAGTCCTATGTTAAACTACAAAGAAAATACCAGAAAATATGTAAACTCACAGAGAAAAAAAGTAGCAACAGACAAATGCCAGCAATGGCAATGGGGCAGTTAATGCAAAATCAGCATGGTATTTCTGTTTGGGGTGAAGGGAAATTTCTAGTAATGGATGATGAGGAGGGTACTGCGATGTTGTGAATGTGACTAATCCCACTGAATGGTATACTTAGGTGGGGTTGGGATGGGAAGAATTATGTGTATGTTCGTTTCCACAATTTTAAAAAGAGAGGGAGAAACTAAAGAGACAATGACAATAATATGACACTGGATAGGACCTAAGAATGGAGACAAAAAGGATCAAAAGGATGGGATTTGGACAAAAGAAAAATTGTATATCCGAATATAAGCTTTATATCAATGTTAAATTTCTTGAACTTGATAACCGCACTTAAGGTGATTATATAAGTGAATATCCTTGTTCACAGGAAATATACATGGAAGTTGTACATTGAATCTGCTCTCAAATGTTCAGAAGATAGCTAGACAGACAGAATGATATGGGAAAGGTAGTAAAATTTTTTAAATGCTAGATTTTGATGACTGTGTGGAGGTAAGTTGTCATTCTCTGTATGGGGTTTATATTACTTTTGTAAATGACATGAAAGTTTGAAATTATTTTCCCAAAAGGTTGAAAAAAATTTTAATTATTTTTAAAAAGACAAGACAATTGAACGTATCCACTGTGAGAAGAAAGAAAAAATAATAATGAGAAAAATAAAGAGCCTGTGGGATCTGTACCAACCTATTCATTATCGGCATATGAAAAGGACAGAGAGAAAGGGGCATTAGTTTACGGAAGAAATAATAGCATAAAAATCTAAAACCTGATGAAATACATAAAAACACATTCAAAAAAATTTTTTTTCAGAAATCTCAACAAACATCCAGCAAGATAAACTAGGAAATCGACACAAAGACATTATAGTAAAATTATCAAAATCCAAAAACAGAGAGAGGATTTTGAAACCAGTAAGAAAAGCAACTTATCACATATAAGATGTGATGGTCTGAAGCTGAAGGACCCCAGAAAAACATGAAGAAGGGAGAGAACAGCAGACACTGCTATGTGCCATGCCATCTGACAAAGGAGTCGATGGTTGGCAGCCAGTCTCCAGGAAGAAAGCATCATCTTGATGATGCCGTGATTTGGACATTTTCACGACCTCAGAACTATAAGCTTGTAAGCTAATAAATCCCCATTGTAAAAGCCAACCCATTTCTGGTATATTGCTTTCAGCAGCCTAGCAAACCAGAACAGATTCTGGTACAAACAGTGGGGTACTGCAGTTGCAAATACCAAAAATGTGGGAATGGCTTTATAAATGGGTAAGGGGTAGATTCTGGAAGAACTGTGAAGTGCTTGATAGAAAAGGCCTAGATTGCTTTGAAGAGACTGTTGATAGAAATATGGATGCTAAAGATACTTCTGATGAATGTTTGAATGTACCATTGCAAACTAGAAGAAAGGCACCCCTTGTTTTAAAGTGGCAGAGAACTTGGCAAAATTGTGTTCTAATGTCAGATGGAAGGCAGAATTTGAAAGTGACAAGCTTGGATATTTAGCTGAAGTGATTTCCAAACTAAATGTGGCAAGTGCATTTTGGCTTCTCCTTGCAGCTTATAGTAAAATGCGAAAGGAAAGGGATAAACTGAGAACTGAACTCCTGGGCACAAGGAAACCAGAAAACGGTGGTTTGGAAAATTCTGAGCTTCCGGAAAGCAAGTCCCCAGAGAACAGCACTCCATGTGAGGATTTAACTGATTCAGTCAGCCATTTCAGTGCAACTCAGGATTGGAAATGCAATAATCCAGAACAGATTTGTTATAAGTCCTACTGTCTGGATGGTCTGGACCCCAGACCCCAGACCATGCAAAACCAACAAGTTTTTTGATAGATCTGTATGAATGGAATCACTGCCAGCCTAGACTAAAATAGACAGAAAAGGGACAGATTGAAAGAAAAATTACTTCAAAGGCAGGACCATGAAATATGAGGTCTGGAATTAACATATCTCCTTGGGTCAAGAGAGTGGACCCACCCTTTTATGTGGAAAAGATGAATATGCTCAAGTGCTTGGATGGGGTGGGCTTTCTGCTCCATTGTTCAGGAATACTGTTACCACCCCAGGTTTCTCAGCTGTCTGGGGGACTGTGGAGAGAGTGGCCCTCACCTAAATGCTTTAGAAGGGTGGAGCCTAGAGGCCAACCGCCACCCCAATGCTTGAGGAGGGTGGAATCTAGGGTCCGGATGACACCCC
>JAQZBX010095630.1:0-11893 GCA_029593785.1 Cabassous unicinctus
AAAAAAAAAATCCGTAGTGAACAAAATATCAAAATTTTAAAAATAAATAAAGACAGAACAAGCAACAGTGCCCTGCCAGGCCATATGGGAGCCTGGGACAAAAAGAAAAATTAATAATACTGATTCTGACTAGTAGTTTTTAGGACTTAGTTGCCCTTATTCTCTTTTTGCACCACATTGTGAGACCTCTTCACTAGGAGGGGGAAAGGGAAGAACAGGCTTTAGAGTGGGAAGAGGTGCTCCAGGGCAGCTGTACCTTTCAGAACCAGCCTGGAGCTGATTTCCAAACCTCACTGGGTGCCAGGGCTGCAGGGTGCGGGGCCCCTGCACTGGGCTCCAGCCACACTGCTGCCCTAGCATGTCCCCAGGAAACCTCGCAGGGGCAGGGCCAGGGGCACTGGGCTTCCGGGTAATGGCCGGCGGGGTTCAGCCTTCTGCATCAACCGGCCTTCGGACCTCCCAGGGAGTCCACACACACTGGGCTTCCACAACTTTCCAACATTGGGTCGGCACCTTTCTGAAGCCAGGCCTGCGGTGGATGCTGCGTTTTATTTCATGCATGACAACCTCACAAAATGAATGTACTACCCCATTTTTCAGTCGAGGAAACTGAAACTTGCCCAGGATCACACAAGTAATAAGCGATGGCACTTTTAAAACCGGGACAGTGCACATGCATGTGCTTGCTTCTCGGTTCACCAGCTGGGAAGACGAGGGAGATGTCCCAGCTCTGAAGCCTTGCTGGGCTCAAACCCAGAGTATGAAAGGTTTAGCTGGGAAGTCCTGATCCTCTTTGGCTCTAACTACAATCTGTTTCTGTTCATTAGTCCTCTATCCTGGGGATGCCCCTACCAAGAGGGAGTTAAGGCCTCAGTATACCTAAAACCTGCTTTCCATCCTAGGGAAGCCCCTGGTCCAGCCCTCACCCACCACCCACCACCCACCCCTGCCAAGTCTGACTCACTGGACGCAGGGCATGAGTCACACTTCCTCCATCCCCTGGCTGTGGTGACCGATTACCAAGCCCCAGGGAACCGCACTGACAAGCCCAACTCAACTGTGGGGAGGATGGTAGAGACAATAGGAAGCAGACAGTAGTGAACAGTTGAGACTGGGGAATGGAGACCAGGAAGGGAAGGAAGTCCCAGACCCAGTAACTTGTCTTGATCTTCCAGGAAGACAACTCTCCTGTCCCTCTCAGTGCAGAAGGTTGATGTGGAAGGGTCTCCATCCCTCTCAGCCGTGCTCCCCTTTTTGTTATGAAGGGCCAAATAATGCCTAGGATGTGTGAATTGTAGAAAGCTATAAGGTCAATGTTTGTATGTAGGTGATTCACAGTCTGATGTGAAATTCCACTATTAGAGAGTCATTCCTTTAGATAAAATTCCCCTGTTTAAGAGAATGGTAAGGGGGCAGATGTGGCTCAAATGGTTGGGCTTCCGTCTGTCCTATGGAGGGACCTGGGTTCGGTCCCCGGGACCTCCTGGTAAAATAAAAAATATATATAGATAGAAGGTGCATGGGCTGCCAGGCTATGTGTGCCAGTGAGCCGCCAGGCCCCGGGAGCCATGCAGCAAGATGATGACGAAACAGGAGAGAGACGCAGGGGAGAGACAAGACGAGATGCTCTGAAAACCAGGAACCAAGGTGGCGCAGGTGGCAGAACACCTCTCTCCTACATCGGAGGTCTCCAGGATTGAATCCTGGAGGAGGAGGATGAGAAGAGATGGCAGGAAACAGACACAGAGAATTGCCCAGCGAATGGACACAAAACAGCAAAATGGGGAAGGGGGGGTTTAAAATGGATCAAGTAAATAAATAAATCTTTAAAAAAAAAGAAAAAAAAGAGAGAGAATGGTAAACCAAGAAGCCTTATTTGCAATGACTACCTTGAGTCAATGAGTTTATCAGAATAATAGAATAAGATTCTAATCCCTGAAGATTACACAATCTAGACACTTGTTTTACAAATAACGACACCTCACTCCCACCCCCCAAGGCCTAGAGAAATAAAATGAGTTGTCCAAGGTCCCACAGCCAGGACCAGAAAACAGAGCTCTGTACTTCAAGGCTTGCTCCTAGCAAACATGGGGCACTTCCCCCAGTATCAGGGTAGGACTGTGCAAGGCCAGGAAGGGCTCTATTTACAGAACCAAAGCGTACTTTAAAAAACGGTTTGCATATTTCTTCTGACTCTAAAAATAATTTGTGCTCATTATAGAAACTTTAGAAAATACCAAAAAGTCTAAAAAAGAGAAAACCACCCAAATAATCCCATCACCTAGACTGAAGACTATTATTTTTATGTATACATATTCCTCCACAAGCCCCCAAGATGGCTCCCTCTTCAGTTTGCTCATTGAATTTTTTGCTCATTGTTTGTGCTTGTCTGCTCATTTTGTTTGTTTATTTGTTTGGGTTGTTGTCTGCTTGTTGTCTGTTTTTTCTTTAGGAGGCACCAGGAACTGAGGCTGGGACCGCCTATGCTGGAGGCAGGCACTCAACTTCTTGAGCCACATCCACTCCCTGCTCATTTGTTTTTCCTCGTTGTCCATTCATTGTTTTGCTCGTTGCCTTGCTCATTGGTTGTTTTTTGTTTGTTTGTTTTGCTCCTTGTCTGCTCATTGTTTTTGCTTGTTGTCTGCTCATTGTTTTGGCTGGATGTCTGCTCATTATTTGTTTGTCTTCTTTAGGAGGCACTGAGAACCAAACCTGAGACCTCCCAGGTGTGAGGCAGGTGCTCAACTGTTCGAGCTACATCTGCTCCATGCACATATATTTTTATTAAATTTTATTTAAAATTTTCAAGCCCTGCCTTTTTTTCACTTATAATAGCTAAGGTGCATCTTACCAGATCATTAAAAATTCTTCAAAAACATAGCTTTAATGGCTGCATAATATGTAATCATACTTGAATCATAATCTATTTAACCATTTCCATTTAGGTTGAATTTCCTTTTTCATGGTATAAATGACTTTAAAATAAATATCTCTATAAATGAAAACTCTGTCACATCTCTGATTATTTTGGATAAATGTCTAAATTATAATTTTAGGCTAAAAGGTATACATTTTAGAAATTTTTACACATTGCCAAAATGCTTTCTAGAAATGTACCATGCGACCCTCTCAGCAGCAGTGTATGAGAACGCTGGTCTCATGGTGTCCACACTAGCATTACGTATAGTATTTTTAGAAATCTTGTCTTTTATCAGAACTAGCAGAGACCCTCCCCAGTTGTTCAGCCTGTATGTTATCTCTTCTCTCAGGGTAGCTCCCAAGGGTCAGCACTGGGTCAGCACCACAAGGGACAGTGGCTGGAGAAGCCCCCCAGAGAAGGGACTCAGAATGGGGAGGTTACTGGAGAAGGGGACAGTGAGAGGTTCAGAGTAGGGCACTGCTCACGAGAGAAGGAGGTAGTTTGGGGACCCTGGGAATCAGGAGAGCACACTGAGGGCACTTAAAAGCTTGGGTGCGGGCAAAAAGAGGAAAGTAGGGGAGCTGGGAGCTAGGAGTGTGGACAGGAAAGACCTAAAGAGAAATTTTGCTTTTTCCCAAGGCCAGCCATCAAGTTGCCCTGTTATGGCTAGAAACGTATATTCATTCATTTATCCATCCATCCCTCCCTCCATTCACTGGAGCAGGAGACTTCTACTGAGTGTGTCCTGGCCCAAAGCACAAACCAGGTGCCATGGGCAATACCCAGGCCTTCCCCCCAGCCCCACTCATCAGTGTAACAAGTTATTACAGTGACTATTAGCAGTGAGCATGACGCTGGAAGGGAGAGTGCACAACAGTGTTGCAGAGCAGTGCTTCCCATAACTATCTGGGGGAAGGACCAAGGTTTTTCAGTAGTGGGCCATTTTGTGGTCCTACTGTGTGTGACTTGAACCCAGCTCCCACCACGCCTCTTACTAGAGAGTTCTACACCTCCTGAACTGAACTATATTCTGTTCAATGAAATAGGCCATCAATCAGACGCTTGAATGTTGTGGCACTGCCTGACTGCTATAGACGTTTCTAAACACTCTCAACTTCTGTTCTTATCATAGAGCAGTACCTAACAGAGCATTCTTGAAGAGCCCTTCTCGAGAGTGTTGGTTCTGGAATCTGGAACATGGGTTCAAGTCTTACTTCTGATATTGTGGCCTTTGACAAGTTACTTAACCTCTCTGATCCTTATTTTTCTCATGTGTAAAATGGGGATAATACCCCCCATTTTTTGCCAATATACCTCACAGGGTATACTGGCAAAATAAATGAGATAATGGAAGTAGACTGTGTAGTGCAGCAGTGCCTGGCACACAATGAGTGCACAATAATTCTCTTAATTCCATTTCATCCCAACCTTGTCAGGTTAATGGAAGGAGTATTGGCAAAATGAGAGTTATGGATAAAATGCTAAAGTAAAGGAGAATGGGCTAAGGCATTCGTGTTTGCTGTGTTCCTCCTATGTGCCAAAGACTTATATACTCTTGCAAAATTGCCCTGTGAAATTGGGTATATTCCCACCTTGTAGATGGAAATGAAGACTCAGAGAAATTAAATAACTTGTCCAGCATCATTCAGCTTGTACATGGCAGAATTCAGGTTAAAATCCACACCTATTTGATCCCAAGCCTTGTGCTTACCACTGCTCCACAATTTGGCCGCTCCTTTGGCCAAATTGCTTTGTCTCTTCCAGAGAAGGAATCCCCTCAGCCCAAGCCCGTGGGCCACTGTGGTAGATTGCATTATCATCCCCCACTGTTCACTGCTCTGTCCTTGTAATAAAATCATACTTCTCCCATCAGTGACTCAAGCTTAGCTGTGTGGCAATGGCATGTCAGCACCATGTCTAGCGGAAGCTTTAAGAACCATCGCTTGGGTCCACCATTGATCTTTTTCCTGTGCCACAAGACTAGCATGGCCTAGATAGGGGCCTACAGCCTGGATCCAGAGCCGCAGCCAGTGTGAGGGGGAGGTAAACCTTTTTTGCTGTAAACCACTAAATTTGGGGGGTTGTTTGTTACCACAGTGTAACTTAGTAAAAGCTGACTGATATACTCACCTCTCCATCCCAGCTCTACCATTACACCATGATGCTCCAGGGAAATGCCAGACGGACTGCATGGCTTGGAACATCTCCCTGACCTGGAGGGTTGGAGTCCTCATTAATACTAACCCTACCTCCTCTTCGGGGAGCCCTGAGAGGGTCGCCGTTCTCTTCGGGGTGCCAGCAAGCCTTGGGGGCGGGTAAGAGCCCCAGTCTCCCTGCTTCCCCTCCAGTGCCTGCTCTCCAGAACCCAGCCCTAAGGAGCAATACCCCTTGGCAGATGCCAAGGGAGGGGTGGGGTTGGAGGTGGAGCAGGATGCAGAGTAGTGACTCAGCTGCCTGAGCTGGCAGGGCTGAGTCTGTTTGCTAGAGATAGGGGCCCCTCCCTCCTTTCCTCTTCCCTTTCTTCCTTTCCCTCCCTTCCCCCTTCCCTTCTCTTCCTTCTTTCCCTCCCTTGCCTGAATTTTATTCCTAGAAGTTAGATTTCCCTGTTAGTTTATCTTGGATGGGTTAAAAAGAAAGGGGCAGAACCTGAACCTGGGAATGTCTAAGGAACCTCAGCAGAGGACAGATGTATATCTGGTCACGTCTGCTCTCCAAACACCGGAGGCTCCCACCTTGCTGACCATCAGAATCACCTGGAGGGCTTTTACCAGCCCATCCAGGGCTACCATGCCCAGCAATGCAGGTTGTATACTGCACAAGGGGACCCAGCTAAGAGAGCAGATAGGGGCAGAAGTGCAGTCCACGCTGCACAGTCCACACCACTGGTCCTGCATGGGGCTGCATTCCCCAAAGGAAGCAGTGATTTCTCTCCACATCGAGGCTCTGTCCACTTGCCAGGCCACACACCAGCAGACTGCAGGTACCTGGAGTGGGCAGCTTTTCCTATTTCATTCAGCTTGTCCGTGGTCTATTGGGGACCATGGTCCATCTCCAGGAAATTCTGATTCTGGGTTTGGACTAGGGCTGGGGAATTCCTGTTTTAAGAAATATCTCCAGATGGTTCTGATGGTGAGTCCATTCTGAGAAACTCGGCGCTGGAAAATCTCTGGGCCTCTCAGCTGTCCTCAGGGAAGGGCCCTCTCCACTCCAGCAACCACAGTCTGCCAGCTGAACAACAGTCCCTTTGCTGATCGATGCGGGGGCGCCAACTAGGCACTGCCCCTGGGAGTCTGCCCTTTCCTGGTGATGGGCCTGGGCCTGGGGCTGCGTTCAGTCAGTGGCGCCTCCAGCCTGGCTTCCCAAGTGGGAAGTGGTATAAAAGCACCCCAGTCCCCAGACACCCAGCTCTGCCCATGGGAGGGGCTACCAGTTGCTATGTGGAGCCATTTGCTGGGGTGATTAAAAGTCCTAACAGTCTCCGAAGTAGGCTGTGAACTCTAAATGGTCGCTGCTGGCGACCTGGGATTAAGAATGGGAAAAGATGGTGGATGTGTTGAAGTCTGATTCTCAGCAGTCATGCCCCTTTTTGGAGTTCTCTGCACAGAAGCTGCTCTAAACTCGGAATTCCCAGGACTGGAGACTGGTGCTTCTAAGGGCCCAAATCACCAAGAGATGTGTGGGTGGTGTGTGGGCGCTGCACCTGCTGTCAGGATCACCCGCTAATTGGGACATCCCCCCCCAACCTGGACCAGCACTGGAGCGAGAGAGAAATTTAAGGAGGCACTCACTCTCAGCATCCAACACGCAAGTGTGGGGTCAGCGCCTGGGAGCACGTGCCGCCTTAAAATTTGCTTGCTAGGCTCCTCACTGGCCTCACCCTGCCTCCCACCTCCCACTAGCAGAGTGAGCCTTCTTCTCACTTGAAGATCAAAAATTGAGGTCTTCCCTTTGGAATTAAGGATAAGTTTCCAGTAAATGCAGAAATGGAAGAAAATAGCAAAGAATGAGAGGACAGGCTCTGGAGTTGGAATTTCTGCATCACTGCATCACAGGGGTGCTTCTCAAGCATCTTGTGAAAATGCGGATCTGATTCTGGAGATCTGAGCAGGGTCTGTGCAGGGCCCAGGCTCTGCATTTCCAGCAAGCTCTGCTGATATGGCTCGTCTGGTCGGGGACCACACCTTTTTTTTTTTTTTTTTAAATAATTTATTGAAGTATATCATTCATACATGAACATACATAAACTATAAGTGTTCAGGAAACATCGTGATCTTACAAAACAAACATGCACAGCATCACACACGGCTCCCACTATCACTCCCCCACAAACACCCTGCATTGTTATGAAACATCTGTTAACAAATCATGAAAGAGCATCGTCAAAGTATTACTACTAACTATAGTCCGTATCTTTCTCCCCTATACATTTTTTAAGGATTTATTTATTTACTTACTTTTACCCATTTTTTAACATCCCCCCCTCATTTTTGCTGTTTCTGTGTCCATTCGCTGGGCAACTCTCTGTGTACGTTTCTTGCCCTCTCTTCTCATCCTTCTCCTGTCTTCACTGGGATTTGATCCTCAGAACCTCCGATGTGGGAAAGAGGCATCCTATCCCCTGCGCCACCTTAGTTCCTGGTTTTTTGGTGCATCTCTTCTTGGCTGTCCCTTGTGTCACTCTCCTGTTACGTCATCATCTTGCTGTGTGGCTTGCGGGGCCTGGCAGCGCACCCACGCATGGGGCTGGGGCTTAGTGGCCTATGTGCCTTCCATATTTTTCTTTTTTCTCTTTTTACCAGGAGGTCCCGGGGGTCGAACCCAGGTCCCTCCATGTGGGAGATGGACGCCCAACCACCCAAGCCACATCCGTCCCCCTGCTATATCTCTTAAGGTTGACCAAAGATATCCAAAGTTACAGTCATTTCCCATACAGGATAGTCATATAATAAATCAGGCTTAGTTTATCACCAGCATTCTAAAAACCAGACCTAGGGAGAAAAACTAGGTCTGGGGACACATGCATGGTTTCTAATATAGCAGATGTTTAGCCTACCCTGATTATCACAAAATCAGAACAGCGAGAATATTTGCACAGGGACCACACCTTTTATACTACGTGTCTACGTGTGGATGGGGAGGGCACGTGAGGGGGGAGCATGATTAAAGAGTGTAATGCTCAGGACAGATGGGCAAGGACCCAACAGTCACAGTGTTTCCCAGCAGGGCAGAAGTTACACTTTCACAGTAACTAAGTAGAACCTGCATTTACAACGTTTGTCTGTAAGGCTGAAGTTACATCTTTCTATTGATGTGAAGGGGGTTACACAGCTCACAGAAGAGATTATTCTGAGTTTCCCAGGAGAGGAGTCTAAGCCTGCTTTATCAGTCACGAGCTCACAAGCAGTCATTTCTCCAGGCTTGCTGTGTAGCTACTAAGAAATGCAATGCTGACCAAAGGGGAAAGAACTGGAAGGGCTGTGGGAAAAACTGCAAAGCCATGCATATATGCTACAATGTTAGAGGTCATAACTGCCCAGCCCCAGGAGTCTCCCTGGACACGCGTACTGCCAGACTGAGAGCTTATGTAGAGCAACCTCCATTTTACACAGGAGGAAACTGAGGCCCAGCGTTTGGTACATAGTAGGGGCTCAGAGAATCAGTGTTGGATGAAGGGGCAACTTGTTGAGGTCACACGCTCAGGCCTCCAGACCCCCAGGCCAGGGCTCTTCCTTCTGGGCTCTCCTCACAGGGCAAAAAGAAAAGGTAACACCTCAGCCCTTCGAAATGCTGAGGAGAGCGTGGCGCTTTCTGGGCGGACAATGGACGGCCTGTGGGGCGACACTCCTAGCCGTTTTGAGCAGGATCACTCATCTGTTAGGCTATGCTGAGCCCATCAATGACAGCTTGAGGTTCTGTGAGCACTACAGTGATGGCCTCAAACACTTTGGCCTCTGAGTCAGACCCATTGCTGTGTCCTACAGCTTCGTGGTCTGCTTCTCATAGTTTCTCTCTCTTCCCTTCTTGCCAGCAGCCACTTCTCATTGCTCTCAGGATGCCCATCTCCAGCAGCTACTCTCTAATTGGTCAAAATCGGATTAGATTGAGACAGATAACGCAGATATTTGGATGGTGCTGGAAATAAGAATAACTGGCATTTGCCTGAGGCCCTCCTGGGAGTCTCCTGAAGGAGCATCAGGGCTCTCGTCATGGCATGTATTTCGGTTTCTCCAGTCTTTTATTTTTTCACCTGATTTCTGTGCCTTTTTCGCGGAAGAGTACAGTTGCCAGATATTAAATTCTGGATGAATGGGTTATCCCTATAGCAGTCAGACAATTGATAACAGAAAATTTGCAGGGTTTAACATCACCGTTATTACTAATTTAGTTGTTATTAAGGTAAGAATAATGACAGTGAATCTCTGAGGCGATTCTGGGAACCAGACCAGCCCCTCACTTCCTACTGCAAGTCAGGGGAATCCACCCATACTCCAGGGTCAGTTGTGCCTTCTCTTTCCAGATATCACTCAGCCCCTAATTGCCCTCTCCCAGTGATGGGGGCACCGTGGCCAAGGATGTGAAATGCAGCAGTGAGCAGATTTGCTTCCACTCCATACCAGAGCAGGGATCATGGCCACCTCCTCTCCCCCTGATTCTGACCCCTCAAGGTGTCTCATGGTTGACTTAGGAAGGGAGAAATGGGTGAGGCTCAGGGTGTCCAGCCCGGTCAGGTAGTCCCACAAGCAATCAACTGTCCTCCTCCCCAGGAGTCCTCCCCACTTCCTGGTCCAGCAAGATCCTTCTTGTCCCTCAGACCCACCTCCGCAGCCCCTTTACTGAAGCCCCCTCCAGCACACCCAGATTTATGTCCCAGCCTATGTGTCATCATAGCTTAATAATAATAATAATAATAATAATAATAGCTGCCCTATTTGGGACGCTGTGCTGAGTCTTCAGTGTGATCCTGTGAGGTAGATGCCGTTGGCCTTTCCATTTAGCAGATGAAGAAACAGGCTCAGCAACTTGCCAGGTCACACAGGTCTGACTCCAAATTCTGGGCTCTTATCTCCTGACGTGTCCTGGCATAGCGTGTTGTGTTCTCCCAGGGAGCAGAGTAGCCCAGAGCCCGGGTGCTCCAGTGACTTCTGAATGGAATGAAGGACTGATTGATGGACTGACTGACTGACTGAGTGCCTGCATACATGGGCAGGAGACGGAGGCGTTTCTGAGGGCAGGCATCTCTGCAGCCCAGGTCCAGGGAGCCTGCCTGGGCCTGCAGGGCTCCCGTGCTCTGGGGATGCCCTGGGGTCCTTCTTGTGGCCACAGTCTTCTGGAAGTGGACCTGGGTAGGAAGTCTGTCACCTACCATGCCTAGGTGTCTGGGAAGCAGGCCTGGTGGAGAAGAGCAGCCCATAGTCCCCTTAGAAGCAGGAACAGCTTCTGAGAAATGAAACCCCTGTGAGTGAGGGCCCAGAGGCACACAGTGAGGGCAGACTTGGGGTGGTCGGCCAGGCCCGGGCCTGGGACAGCGTGGTCCCTCCTACGTGAGTGGCTTTTGTAGGGCCAAGGCCCGGGAATCCCATTTGTTTTACCCACTGAGTCCTTCTCTTAGTTCTTGAGTGAAAGTAGCAAATCGGGGTTGCATGTCCCTCTGCCCCAAGGCTTGCACCCTTGCCTCTTGTCGGCTCTCAGCTTCCCCTTCTACCCCAGAAGCAGCACCAGGAGGCCCTTTCCTCCTGGGACTCTGAGTCAGGGCTGGATTTCTGGGGTGGCGGTCCTCCTAGCTGCCCCCAGCCTTGCTCTCTCACAGGTGGGGCGGGTTCAGGACCTCTGTGGTGGGCTCTCGTTCTGTGACGTCACCCACCAGGTCCAGCCCTGCAATGGTGAGTGTGGCTGAGCTCACCTAGATGGCTTGATGGCCAGACCCCTGGCCTGTCCACCACCCACACACATACACACATGCACACACACATCCACACCTGTGCACACATGCACACCCCAAACCATGCTGCTCTAACTGCCACTTGGTCCCAGTCTGTGTCCTGGTCCAGTCAGGGGGTGACAAGTCAAAGAAAAAGATCGCCTGCTTAGACACAGCCCTTTTCTCTGGACCGGCACTGTCCAAGTCCAATAGAACTACTTTGCTGATGGAAATAGTCTGTATTTTCTCTGTCCAAAACCGTTAATGGCTTTTTTGAGCACTTAAAACGGGGCTAGTGCCAGGAACTGAAGTTTAAAATTTGTTTCACTTTCATTAAAATTTAAGTAGCTGCATGTGTCAAGTGGCTACCACATAGGACCACACAGATCTAGACTTGTAGGAACCATCGTGTTTCCAAATAAAAGTCAAGGCCCATGGTCTGATAGGGGTAGTGGACGTGTAGGGCAAAATATGTGAAATTGGGCCTGGACTGATAATTCCTGGCTGCCAGCTCTGTGCTTGGGTCCTAGCTCAGGTTTAAGAAGATCGTCTTTCACATTTTTTCCTTTTTTAAAATGTCTATATGTTGTTGTTTTTTTAATCTTCCTTTTATGTATTTTAATTGCTAGTCCTCAAAACAACCTTGTTTGCAGATGAGGCTGAGAGAAGCTAAGTGACAGCCCCAAGCCATGCAGCCAGACAGAGAGGTGGGGAAGGGCCCCAGACAGGGGAGAGGCTGTTTCCATGGCCAGAAATGGGAATTCAGAGGGGAAGTGGGCACCAGGGTGCCTGGAGCACAGGAAAGAGGAAGTGGTAAGCCTGAGACAAGACTGGGGGAGTTGGGCAAATGTTGGCATAGTTTGGAGGGAGCTGCAGAGAAGAAAGGAAGGGTGTGGACCCCAAGTTTTGTGCCAACACAGCATCCTTTAGGACTTGTAACATTTCCTCCAGCTCAGTGGGCACTGCTTCTTCCCATCGAGGGTGAGTCTGTGACTGTCACCCTACCCAGAGGCTTCCAAGTGCAAATGAGCACTTGGGTGGGTATTGCTGATAGC
>JAQZBX010095631.1:0-11895 GCA_029593785.1 Cabassous unicinctus
ATGGAGAGAGTTGAAATGACTTTGACCTCTTATACTTTGCTGAGGAAACTACCTTCCCAGAAAGTGAATGTGTGAATTCTATGGTTTCAATTTTCCTGCATTATAGGATTCAGCTCAAGCAGGTGGCTGCTGTCTTTGAGGTCAGCAGACAATATGAAAAGACAACTGTTAGTGTTGCAGCTGTGTTAATGTTAAGTTTGAACCCACTGGTTTGGGGAAAAAAATGGCAAAATATACCTGAAATTTTCTGTAACTCCTCACAGTGTGAACTTTTACTCAGATTTTCAAAACTAACTTCCTCCTCTACCCTGTTCCCATTCCCACTGGGTTTTTGTATTCGGGTTTAAAAAATTGCAGGAATCTATTGTTAAACCTTTATAAAAATTGCTTTTACTTTTTTCAAGACATGCAAGTACCAGTGCCTTTTGATGTAGCATAAGATACAGAGTTCCCTCAGGGGCTCGTTAAGTTAAAAAATTTACTTTCTTTTCCCTAAGGTAATACAGAGGTTCATCATTCACCTTCTAAATTCCTTAATTCGGTTCCCAAGAAGTAACCATTTTATGTGCATTGTCAAATATCTACTTGTTTTAAAGCTATTGGAATAGTTCTAAATAATCCAAGAGTTTTTAAGTTTTGAAGGTTTCTTTTAGTGACTGTCTCCAAACTTGTGCTTCCCTTTGGAAAACAGAGACAGCTGCAGTCAAGCTAATGTGCTTGGGTTTTTATTACTGGAGGTTAGTTTTCAACTCCCAAACCATCTGAAAAAATTTTAAAAAATTAGCCTTTAAAGAAAACCTGATATTTTGAAAAGAAAAACAAACAGATAAATGAAGTATGTATATCAAGAGCAGCAGTTATGTTTAAAAATGATATGCCCTTTGCAGGCTTCAGGTGACTGACTGAGTGCGACAGTGACTTACTCAAAATAAAAGTTCTGAAGACAGAGAGTTGGACCAGAGGCAGCAGTAATTTATTTCTTTATGGTGAGAAAGGTCACATGCCCAGGCTAACGGAGGTAGGCAAGTGCACGTGATCAGTGCAAGAACAAAAATTATATAGTTCCCCTCATGCAATGTCCCATTTCCCTCTTTCCCCAACCTTACCCATCTCCCATTGGCTGGGAGTTGTGGGCTTACAATCTTAGGGGCGAATATTAACCCAATCTTAAGGCGAAAAGTGTAAGGGTAAATTCTCAGTGCCCGAGTTCATCCCCTTACTGATGTGGGTTTTTGGGGAAGTGACTCGAACAAGAATGTGGGAGGGTTAGATAAGTGGGAACAGAGAATTTAGTTTGAGAAGAGGCCACCTTTTGTTCTATTTCTCTCACTGACCTTACAAAGCTAGCAGGAAAGCATGAACCAAAAACTGGCTTTGGTGCTCAGAGTGAACATTCCCCAAATGACTGCTTTCCCATTTACTAGCTGCACATCCTTGCACATGCCACCTGACCTCCATGAGTCTTAGCTCCCTCAACTGCAAAATATAGTCATAGCATCCCTTTTATATGATTAATTTAAAATGAGGCATAAATAAAATAATATTGCAAATCACCTAGTGCCATGCTTGCTGCATACGGTGATGTCAGTGCATTATTTGCATCCGCCCTTCTTGATACAGTAGTTTTCAATCCTGGATGCACATTAGAATCCTCTAGTGAGCTTTTAAAAATACTGATTCTCTCATCCCGACTCCAAAAGCTTCTGATTAAATTGTTCTGGGGTAGGTTGTTGGCATCCATAGTTTGAAAAGTTTCCCCGAGAGATTCCAATGAGTGGCCGGGATTCAGAATCACTGTGGGAAAGTATCAACGTTAAAACTTTCATGGGCTTCAGAAATATCTGTGGGGATTTTTCAAAATTTTTCTTCCTGGCCATGATTTAATAGGAGGGGGCAAGCTATCTTTAAGAGTTTCAAAAAGATATTTTGGTGTCACTGACTGTTTGAGAATGTAAAAATTCTTAGAGCTGCTCATGTCACCTTAATTCTGCCTTAGTTTCATAATAGCTTCTAAGTGATTTTCCCACATTTTCTTATTTGATGACACTTCTGTGAAGTAGATATGACAAAATTGTTACTCCTATTGATGGATGAAAATATTTCTGTTTAGGAAAACTAAATGAACTTACTGTTATCACTCAGTAAGTGACAAACATAAGACATTTGAGTTGCACAATAATAATTATTATTAGCATTCTATCAAGGGTTTACTAAAGCTAGCATTCTGCTAAGAGTCTTGCATTAATTTTTTAAATATCCAACTGAGTTATGCAGCTACTATTATTTTAACCCTACTCTTTTCTTTTTAATAGATAAGGGAACTAAAGCCTAATGTGGAGAGTAACTTGTTTGAGAGCACACAGCTCTAAATGCCAAAGCTGTGGTTCCAGGGCTATTTGTCTCCAGCAATCTTGCACCATACTACCCATGCTTTACTTTCTCCTTCTGAAGTTCTAAAGCCAGTGTTCCTTCCACTCTTCACCCTGCTCGGCAGCATCAACATCATCATTGGATTCCATCTGCAGGATAATATGTTCTTCTTTCTTCATTCAAAGGAAAAGTAGCAGTGAAAAATATGATCATCATTATAATTTTCTTGAACTATCTGTTCCTGACTTGTGATTCTGGTACCCATAGAATCTACAATTGCCCCTTTCTGAATCAGTTAGGACTTTCTAGTTGCTATTGACTAAAATCCAACCCAAAGTTTAGGTTTAGAATTAGGCTTTCAGAAATTTTTTGGTTCATGTAAATTTGGAAAAATCTAAAGCCCTAAGCTGGTTTTAGGCTTTGCTTAATGTAGTAGGAGATGAAACAACATTGGCAGGGTACAGTTTTGTCCATCTCTTAATCAGGAGAGGAAGTTTTGAAATATAGTGGCTGTATCAGAAATGCTTCATAACTACTGAAGACTCACCCAATTTATCTAACTCAACTCCAACATATTATGCCTTTTATTTCATGATACAAAAATTATTGTTTTTGAATATGATTAAATTGTTATAATATCTTTATTTTTAAAACACCTGGGGAATACATTTAAAAGATAATACTTTACAATTATAGTAATTTTTTTTAGGAAAATGAAAGAAGGGGCATTAAGACAATCTCAAAATCCATTACTTTTGCAATTCTGTCTCTGTATATTGGTTTTACTCGTTTAAAACTCAGAATAATAAACGCAATTATAGAGAATATAGAGCACCATATTGAAAATAATATTATGATCATTCAAAAGACTTTTTCAACACCAAGCTACTGTTTTATAATTCTCTTTAAACTGAGGGAAAACTATTTTTTTCTTTAGCATAGTACTTTAATATACATTCAGAGCATTTTCAGCTTCGTCTAATACCATAATTAATAAAACAGTTGATTTTCTTCCAATTCATATTATGCTTTTTCATGTTTTCTTTTGTGTTATTTATAAGATTCTTTAGTCAGAGAAGCCAACTAAAAACTTTACCTTTTCAAAATTCCTCTAAGATTATTTCCCTCTCTAGTCCAGTCAGAGTTTTTTCTTCCACTTTGATCTTTTCCCTGACTTTTTAAAGTGTCTATTTAGACCTAGAATGTATGAAATGAAATTAGCCCTCAGTTGAGAGGAGAGATGAAAGAAAAAGCGATTTTATAACATTCTCCAGAATCATAAGATTCAATGCAAAGTGTTTCCATGCATTTTAGCAAGTATTCCTTTTCCCTAGGGCAAAATTATGAAACCATTTTTTCACTTAATTTCTCTTTTACAGATTCTAACCCTATTTTATTTGACATGATGTCAATTTCTGCTAGGTTGAAATTCTATAGATGTACTTGACATGTTTATCTACTTCTGATGCTTCTATTGCAAAATTATACCTTCAAAACATAGGACAAAATGTCCAAGGATCTGTCCTGCAGAAGAAGGAATTCTAACAGTTGTTTGCCTCTTCTGTTGCTCCTGGGTATGAAATGACTGCTGCTCACTCTGGATTAATTATTCCAAGAGGAAAATGGCAATAAATGTCTAGAATTTTAAATATTAAAGGGACCATGAGTAGCATTTATACCAACCCTTTTATTTCAAGATTGGATTAATTGCAATTCAAATCAGTGAAATAATTTGAGGTAGTCTGGGAAGCCAATTCATTGTTCAAAGGTGGCAAACGCCAAGGGGAGTGTTTTCTATTGGATTGATTCTTGCTCTGTCAATTACCATCTCTCGTTTCTGTTATGGATAATACCTTTGAACAGTGAAGATGTGTCAGGTACTATATTTGTTTTGGGGAGCTTTTTGCTTTAATAGTGTGAAATACTGTGTGCTAATAAGTATTTATGATATGGTATGTATTCCTATAGAAGTATAAGAAATATAACATTCAGACAGAAGATGGAAAAGATGACTTCTAATTGATGAGTCAAGGAAGAAATTTTAGGGAAGATGGTGCTTGATCTGCATCTTGAAAGAGGGATAAGTTCTGAGTGTATATAAATGAAAAACTAGAGTAAAGGGAATATCATATACAAAGGTAAGGCCTTTTAGGGAGCTAAGAAGCAATTTCTTGACTGGAATGGAAGTTATACAGGTAGGGAGAAAGCAAGAAGAGATGTGGATGAAGAAAAGCCGCTATGTAGGGTACCACCCTGTGTATAATGCAAAAAGCATTTTGGACACTGGTCTTTAATGCAATGGGGGTAAATGATCTGATTAGAAATTTTATTCACCTCACTTTATATTCTCCAATTCTACACTATATGAGGATAACTACAAATTTTTAAGTATATTCGGGGTCCTTCTGTGTAAATCCATGAATGCTGGACATTTCATAATGATATGCTGACATATTCAATATTAATAATATTACATGTATTATGTTTGTCCCCCAAGTTTTTTATTAGGTGGTACTCCAGATTTATGTTAATGACAACAATTGTCACCTTGACAGCCACTGATTACTGCCTCCTAAACTTTTCCATCTCTTTCCATTCAGCCAGAAGGCATTCTGGACACCATAAAAGAGACACAATTCCTTTAAAATGAGCCCTCTTGACCTGCCTGGAAAATTGGGGTTGGTATTCTGCTTGTATTTATCTTTCTAACTATAAAATCAGAAAATAATTTTTTTCTTAAACAGCATATAAATGATGTTTTGTGTGGTAAAACCAGGGTTTTTTCTTCAGAGATAAAGTTTTATCTAATTTCTGAGGGCAACAAGTGCTCTTCATTGTGAAAATCAAGCAACAAGACCAGATTATACATGTCCCAAGTCTTCAAGATGCTGAAGAATTGTATTTGTCAAATGGGGTAGAGTTCTGAGCAGCATGTGCTTGTTCACGTTTGTGGACACAAGTCCAGTAACCACAATCCAGCGTGAGAACAATGTGATCGGACGGGTGATGAAAAATGAATCCTGTGTCCCAACAAATAAATTTTTTTGGAGAAAACAGTATGTGAGAGGTAGTAATCTGGTTAAGACATACTCTTTAATGCAAGCACAAAATGAGGGAACTGTGGTGCCAAGTTAATATTACAATTATAATAATATGCTTTCATCAATTATATCAAATGTACCACTAATGCAAGGTATTAATAATAGGGGATGTAAATGAGAACTTTATTTTCGGTGTCATTTTTTTCTATAAACCTACAAATTCCCTAATAAAAAAAGAGTGGGAGAAGATAGGAGTAAATTTAAATACAGGGGAAGAAATTTAAATACACCAATTGAGTGTGTCAAGTAAAAGCTTCTCTGATTGGAATGTATTTTACCTGCAGTTGAATCTCAGATCTTTTACAAATAGTTATTTACATTTTTTATCATTGATTAGATGATAATGAAAAAAAATTACCTGTTGGGTTTTGGGAGGATTGGATGAATTAACACATTTAAAATATCTAGCACATTTAATTGCATTTGCTCAAGAAAGTTTCATTCCATTTTCCCTTGTATACTTTGTTGGGTGATTTCCGAAATAATGAAACTTAAACATAATTCTTCCTTGAAAAAATAAGTGCCTCATTCTAGATGCTTTGTCTTTTCTTTTTTTTCACTTAATGCTTGACATATTGACCAATCAATGCACTTTTCCAGGGAGAGACTTGCTCATTGTAGATTGTGATGTCACAGCGCAAGCTGTAGGGACTGCAAAATGGCCCAGTGTGTAAAAGATTTCAGGGAATTCAGAGACATTAACTTAAGAGACAAAGCCTTTATTCCATGTGTTTTGCTTCATTCTCTACATAAGCTCTTGGGCTAGTGAACCTAATTGCAAACCTTCAGGTATTTTTGTACAAATAAGGAAAGATAATTCTGTTTCTTGCAATTTGAAGTGAATGTTAATACAGTGTTCTTCATTTTCAAAAAAAAAATTCAGTCTTTCAGAAATTGAAAATATCTTCTGAGCTGTATTTCTAACTATATAGAGAATAATTAAAATATTTTAAACATAAGAACTAAACAAGGACATTTTCCACCATATTGGAAATAAAAACGTGACTCTAGAGAAAATAATTGCTGTTTTAATTCTTATTATTTTTGTATAGCTTGTAAATAATACTTTGTGTGTGTGTGTAAATGTAATGGCTTTATTCTAAGAAGATGAAAGAAGGTTAATTACATATTTTTCTTTTTTCTTCTACAATAAAATAGTTTGAGCTGCACTGATATTTATGCAGATATAAGAAGTCTGTTGGTTTGCCCATAATATGTATTGAAACATTTTAAAATACCAAAACACATGAGCATCAATTATTTTATAAGCAAGGCACCATTTGAACAAAAATATGTCAAAGACATCAATTTAGGATGATTTTTAGAAAATGAAATCTATAAGACACATAAGAAGCAATAAAAACTAATGCATAGAACAGGTGTAACATGGGGCATTTAGAGGATATTGGAATTGTCCTGCATGACATTGCAATGACAGATACAGGCCCTTATGCACTTTGTCAAAACCTATAAAATTGTGCAGTGCAAAGTATAAAACATAAAGTAAACTATAGACCATGGTTAGTAGCAATGCTTCAATATGTGCTCATCAATTGTAACGAATGTCCCACACTAATAAAAGATGTTAATGGGGGAAAGTGTGGGAGGGGGAGGGCATGGGGCATATAAAAATCCCCTCTATTTTCAACGTAATATTTATGCAATCTAAAAGCCTCTTTAAAATTTAAAAAAAGTAATGCATTCAGTTTGTGACAATAATATACCATATATACATAGATGTATCACTCTATATATTTACACTACATATATATTATTATATAGATCTACTAGTACAAAGCATAAGGTATTTTTTCAATACTATTTCTAGCTAAGAGAGAAAGTGTTTCCCACCACTATGCTCTTGTGCATATCGATTTCCTGTTACTTCCATGAATACATCTGAGGTAATAAGAATGGTCAGCTATGTGCCATAGCTGTCACTTTTTCAAAGTGGAAATGGAATCTTCTTATGTGATGCTGTGAACCAGATTCTCCCATTGAAGTCAATTCAGAATTCCCCTTGATATCTGCTGGATGTGTGGGTGGGTATTTAGGAGCAAAGAGTGCCTCAAAGAGAAAATAAGAATAATACAAACTATTTCAAGCCAAACTGCTTCCTTCGTGACTCGTGACACTGAAATTCATTTTGTTGGTACTAATATAGATTAATTAACAATGGCACCATTCTACTATTTCCAGTACACTGTTACATAAATGGATTTTGTATAATTTATGCAAATTGCTATATATTCAGCTGAACCATTAAATCACTTCATTTCAAAATATCTATTCAGTTGAACTAATGAAGTTGTAGAACATTGTCAAATAATAACAGGCTACAGAGACAGCTGTCAATATCATTCCATTCTGATTCATTTCTCACTTATAAGGATTTTCATTGATATTTAGGTGAATGGAAACAACAGTAGAGTAATTTTGCACACAATCCGAAATGAGGAAATACGTTTTGAAAAGAAATGATCGTTTGGAGAAATGCTGAAAATATCCCACATCATACTTTAGTTTTCCAACTCACTGTTACTCTCTTGTCCTTCCCTCTTCCTTCCTGAAGAAAATCAGATTCTTTCCTTGTTTCTGTGTTCTCTTTATATATATATATATATTTTTAAGATGCTTAGATTACATAAATGTTATACAAAAATTACAGGGATTCCCATGTTCCCCACCTCCCACACCTCCCACAACCTCCCACATAAACATCTTTCATTAGTGTGGCACATCACCTGCAATGGATATACACATCCTGGGGCTTTGCCACTAAGCATGGACCATAGTTCACATTGTAGACCACACTCTCTCCCACAAAGATCTGCATGTTATATGCTGATGTAAAATGGCCTATATCTGACATTGTAATGTCACTCAGGATAATTCCAAGTCCCGAAAAAGCCCCTGTATTAGAACTGCTTTTCCCTCTCCCTGCCCCAAAAGCATCCAGTGGCCACTGGTTCCACCTCAATGTTGTAATTTCTTCCATTGCTTGAATCACAATATGTCTACAACAGAATACCAGTAAGTCCACTCTAGTCCATATCTCTTCCCCCAATCCTGAGGAGTCTGGGATGGTGAAGTCCACTCCACCTCCAAGTGAGAGGGGGCTTATATCCCATGGATAAGATGGATGGGATTATCCTGCCTGCAGCTGCAGGCTCTCTCCATTCCCTGGGATGGCCGTTGTCCATCATCGTCTCCTCGCCAGGTGACTTGGGTGAGTCCATTGAGCTGTAGAGTCGGAGATGCAGCTCCACCGAGATTCCAGGCACAGCTGGCACATGGGCAGGCTACAGGCTCCAGTCTCTGGAAGTACACCTACAAACTCCAGCACCACATATAGGTTTGAATAGAAGGGACTGATGGACCATGTGCAGGAAGGACTTTTTGAGTCCAACTCTGCCACTCTCAGGAGCACAGATTCCAAAGTATAGCCCACTGATAAGGCATCAATCTCTGGAGCTGTCCCCCCTTACACCCTTGGGTGTCTCCAGAGCCCTCAGGAGCCCCTCTGTGTTGGGTGATATCCACTTTGGTGTTCTATGAGATCCTCCTGAGGTGTGCATAAGCGTTATCTCTGGGATGACCTCCCGACTCTCTTTGAAGTCTCTTAGCCATATGAACTCATTTGTCTTTAACTTTCCCCCTTTTATTCAAGGTCTTTTTCCAATCATATTGCCAGGTGGCACTTGGTATTAATCCCTTGTTGCCAGGGAGGCTCATCCCCGGGAGTCATGTCCCACACTGGGGGGAAGGTAATGCATTAATATGCTGAGTTTGGCTTAGAGAGAGGCCACATTTGAGCAACAAGGAGGCTCTCAAGTGGCAACCCTTAGGCACCCCATAACAGTACGCTAAGTTTCAATTACAAGAGCAAAGATTCATAAGGCTAGTCATCAATAACAAGAACGCATTAGTGGACCATCCTCCTTTGCCAGACACTGCCCCTTCACTTGGGGGACTGTTGCTGCTCCCTTGGAGAATGTTGCAGAGTTCTCCAGGCTGGGAATTCAGTATTCTTTCATTTATTGAGTAATTCTCCACCCACTGTGACCATGCTCCACCCCTTGATCATTTGAACAATTTTATATATCTTTTACATATATTCGGGTGAACTTCCTCCCATGAAACCCCCATCCCAGACACTCCCCACCAATGATCCTCTCCTGCCCCCGTTGTAACCCTCTTGTGATCCAAACCTTCCTTAAAGATGAAGCCCATTTAATACCCAAATACAATTAATAGGAAAATGAAATAATAATGATAAATTTAAATGTAAGAGATAAAATACATGGGAACTTAAAAAACCCACTAAAGATAAAATAAAATTAAAGGATTGGGATAGTCAAAAAATGGGAAAAAACAAAAAAATTTTTAAAAAATTTCTGTTAAACATTTATCCTTTCATCACTGCATTATCACATGTCCAGTCTGTACCGTGGCACCTTCCCCCCTCATTCCCCAGTGTTTCCCAAATTTTCATTTAATTTTCAAAGAAGTTTTAGGTCACAGCAAAGTCACACACAGAATACTAGAGACTCTTATATACCCAACCTCCTCCCCCTTTCCGCATCCCATATTAAAACCTTTTTGTATGTGGATGGTAGCATTGTTAAAACTATTATACAGATAGTGAAACATAGCTACTAAACATTGTCAATGGTTTCCAGTATAGTTTACAATTTAGACAGTACAGTGTAATAATTTTTGATATTTACCATGTCCTATGTCCATCACTGTAAGGTAATGAAAAACATTTCCCCTGATCTATTCTGTTTGATCTATTCTCTTCCTTCCTCCCCATCCCCCTGGGGCACATGACACCCCCCTGTCTTGACTCATTGGATGACAAGATTCATAGTTACATGCAACAAGAGGTCTTAACATGCTGATTGTACTCCCCTATTGGGATACACCCTTGCTCATAAGAGACACCTATCTGTCTGTTTCTGGGTGAATCAGTCCTCCCAAAGATGGGGGTCCATCTCCTTCCCACTCATTGTGTGGGTTTCCACTCCCCTACACAACACATTATGACAGGATGAACACTCACACACTCCCCAGAAGCCTACTCCAGATGCGCTCCATCCTAAATGCCCCCCCAATCTACACCCTAAACCAGTGACACTACTTTGTAATATTCCCATAAGAGCATTCCCACTCCTGCACTTTCAACCTTATTCCCACAAGTCCCGTGTTCACGTGGTCCCTCTCCCATCTCTCCCCCCAGTCTCTTGGGTATTCTAACCCGCCCTTCCTAATCTACCTACCTTTCAACACTGCATCACCAAACCCAGTAATATCACTACCCACCTATCCTATCCCTCAATATGCAACTATACTCTATCACTTTACCATAGATTATGTCCATATGGATGATGGCTCACAACCTTCTCTTCTCTTTCTCTCTCTTGTTAACCTATCTTTCAGACAATGGTTCTCAGAGACTGCTCACTTTCCTCAATTCAAATCAGTGAGGTCATGTACTATTCATCCTTCAATGCCTGGCTTGCTTCACTCTACATAAGATCTTCAAGATTCATCCATGTTATTCTGTGTGTTAGCACTTTATTCCTTCCTACAGCTGAGTAATGTTCCATTGTATGTATTACCACATTCTGTTTATCCATTCATCTGTTGATGGGCACTGGGGCTGATTCCAGCTTTTGGCAATAGTGAACAATGCCGCTATGAACATTGGTGTGCATATATCTGTTCGTGTCTTTGCTTTCACTTCTTCTGGGTATGTACCCAGCAGTGGAATCGCTGGATCATTCAGAAGACCTATTGTTAGTTTTCTGAGGAGCCGCCAAACTGTCCTCCACAGTGGCTGGACCATTCCACAATCCCACCAGCAGTAGATGAGGGTACCTATTCCCCCACATACTCTCCAACACTTATAACCTGCTGTTTTTTTATTAGCTGCCATTCTGATGGGTGTAAGATGGTATCTTATTGTAGTTTTCATTTGCATTTCCCTAATAGCTAATGATGTCAAGCATTTTTTCATGTGCTTTTTAGCCATTTGTGTTTCTTCCTTGGAGAAGTGTCTTTTCAGGTCACTTGCCCATTTTTAAAATGGGTTGTTTGTCTTTTTATTTTCAAGGTGTAGGATTTCTTTGTATATGCAGGATATTAGGATCCTATCAGATATATGGTTGCCAAATATTTTCTCCCATTGGGTAGGCTGCTTTTTTATTTTCTTAATAACTTCCTTTGGGGTGCGGAAGTTTTTAATTTTGAGGAGATCCCATTTATCTATTTTTTCTTTTGCTTCTTGTGCTTTGGTTGTGAAGCTCATGAAAACATTTCTTATTACAAGGTCCTGTAGATGCATCCCTACATTATCTTCCATGGTCTTTATGGTTTTGGCTCTTATATTTAGATCTTTGATCAATCTTGAGTTGATTTT
>JAQZBX010095632.1:0-11895 GCA_029593785.1 Cabassous unicinctus
AAGGTTTTAGTTAAAAATGTAAACTCCTTGATTAGTGGCTAAGAAGGGGAAAGAGATACTCATCTCTGGTCCTCTCAAATAAGGTTGCCTCCCCAAAGCTTTGTAAGCATCACAAAGATCAAGTTTCAGAAAAAACTGAGTACTTGTCACCAACATACCTTTTTATTATATTTGCAAGGTAAATCTTTTACTTAGAAGAGATTTTTTTACTTAACCTATCCAACTTGTTATGATTAGCATTTACACGTTCTAAATTGAGGTATGTAACTCAAGTTTTAATTCAGCTTATTAGATTACTAAGTTATATCTATTTGTTACTCCCAGTTCTACTTAAATTTTCATTAAGCAAATGCAGGGAGTTAATAACCTACCCTAAGATAAAGGAAATAAAACTAACATAGACCAGTTTATATAAACCCTAAAACTGATCCAGATTTTGTCCTCAAATAGTTGATACAGATCTGTGTGGTTAGTTTCTGAATAACAACAGATTGTTTAGAGTAACTGCTGGCTCCTCTTTTGGGTCACATTTAAGTTTTTCTTTGCTCTGTACAGGGAAAAGGACCAAAGGACTAAGCAGAGAAAAGGAAACTTTGATCACTTTTAAAGTCACTTTTAAAGTCAAATGTCACTGATGATCCCAATACCTCTTTTAAAGTCAAATGTCACTGATGATCCCAATACCTCTCAAGAGTAAAATCAAAGAATTTTCTTTTCCACAAACTGAGAAAAAGACATACCATCATCTTTCAGGTCCCACACTCTTAGAGTTTTGTCTCTTGAAGCTGACACTAGGATCAAGCTCCCATCTGGAGCAAAAGTTAAATCTCTGACCACTTCAGTATGATCTACCAAGGTTAGGAGGAGTTTTCCTAAATATGAGGGGAAATTAAAAAAAAAAAAAAGACATTATTTTTTTTAATTAACTTCTACTTTTTAAAAATAGGGTTGCTCATCATTAAAAAAAGTGAATACAAATTCTTGGTTACCTCCTTAGTTCACCAAGTATAATATGCAGATTTACTTATTAGTAGTAGTAGTATTATCTTTAAAGATTCACCATTTACATTGTTTTAAAATTAATTCTTTCCAGGATAGTAAAGCCTAAACTTATTAGGAAAATTAAGAGGGAATTCCTGAAATGTAAACTAACTCCTGGATCAAGTTAATTTAATATCAAGAAAAGCCCCTATATTTTCATCATTCTCCAAATCTTTCCATAGTACAATTTTAAATTATAAAATCAAATTTTTTCTTTGCTTTTATTCCTGTGGATTTGGACTACTAATGGACTTCCAAACTCCCCCAAAACATACTGTTATCCCACAACAACCTAAATTTTGTACGTCTCAGTGGAGAAAAAAAAAAAAGCACATTTTCATTTAATTCTGTTACAGTTTTGTTTTCTATGAAAACCTATGTGCTTACCTTAAATTTTCTTTCAAGAACTCGTACCAATTTATTAACTCATTATCCCCACTCAACGTTGCTATCACTTGCTGTGTTCTGATGTACAGGGTTTTTAATACTCATTTACTCCAAATTTTTGAGTACATACTATATGTCAGAAACTGTTTTAGACAGTGAATAACACATTTGTTTTTGTTTTGTTTTAGGAGGTACTGGGGATTGAACCCAGGGCCTCGTACATAGGAAGATGTTCAAACCACTGAATTATATTGCTCCCAATGCATTTGTTTTTAATTGCCCAAAGAATTTAACTTCCCAACCTGTCTAAACTTTACATAAATGTAACTAAAATCTTCCACAAATTAGATAATGACTGTTGAAACCAGATTTGCCTTTAAAGCCTCTATGCTATGAATCATTGAAAAAGTACACAAGAAAACACCTGCTATTTTAGTCAGAGAATTAAAATACGAGTTGATAAGTGATAATTTACTAAACATTCCCTAGACACCCCTTCTTGCTGTAACAGTCTTTTAGGAATGATCGAGCAGTATGAACTCAGGTCTTCTTAAACTAAAACCATGAGCTGAACAAGATGCTATTCAGATCAATTATAAAGATACATTCATAGCACCAATTCTTGCTTTTCATTAAGTTACAACCCTCAACTCATATATTCCAACTCCTATGAACAGTGCTCTGCATCATAAAACAATCAGATTTTAAAAATATGACTAAATATAGCTTAACTTTACAGTATGGATGAAACTTGAAAATATTATGCTAAGTGAAATAAGCCAGACACAAAAGATAAATATTTTATGATTACACTTAATAAAATATCTAGAATAAGCAAATTCAGAGAGACAGAAAGAAGACAAGAGGTTACCAGGGCTGGGGGAAGGGAGAATGGGTAGTTATTGCTTAATGGTTAAAGAGTTTCTGTTTTGCATAATGAAAAAGTTTTAGTAATTGAAGGCTGTGATGGTAGTACAACATCGTAAAAGTAATTAATACCACTGAAATGTACACTTAAAAATGGTTAAAATAGAAAATTTTGTTTTTTATATGTATGTTACCATGTTAAAAAAAATAGCTTAACTTTGTAAAGAATCCATACCTGTATATACATCCCATATTTTGATACGCCCATTGTTTAACCCTGTGGCAAGGAGTAGCTGATCTTGTCCAAATTTGAATCGATGCCATTCTATATTTACACAGCGACTCTGTTTTTCTGGAACTGAAGATCCAAAAGCAAGACTCCAGACTATATCTCCACAGTCAATAATATGTTCACGAGGCTTATTCTTCTGACTGCCATCACTATTTTGTCTTGATAATCTTAAACTGCTTGAATTGGTGACATTCTTAGTGCCATGCAAGAGACTAGAGAGAAAAAAGTCAGATTGAAATTGAGCTATTATTTACTCTGGACTCTTACAGATACTGGATAATATTAACATTTGTTAAAAATAACCTCAATATGATTATAGCGATATTGAATAACAATAGAATCCTATCAATGAGAAGGGGAAAAGTTGTTATTTGGGTTCCAAGAGCATGAATGAATAAACTGATCATTAAAAGAAACTCAGTGGCTGGGGAAGAGAATAAATTCAACGATAGAGCGATTTTTAACTTTTCCACCTCCCAAATTTTCAAGACCACTGTATTCACCTCAAAGCAGAAGTGCAAACAAAAAATCCTGATAGCTATTCTGTCAACCAGAAAGTTACTTTAAAAAAATAAAATATACCCAAACCAAAATAATCAGTAGTGCTTCCTATACTTTCTAAATCTAAAAGCAGGAAAAGATTAACTTCAGTATGATACATTTTAGAAAAACTTTCAACAAATACTCAAGCTCAATTAACCCCAATCAGAGGGATAAGTACATAAAAAAGTAATTACATGATCTATGAGATCAAATAAAATGGCTAAACCTCTGTGATGAAATCCAAAGTGAATCCAAAAAAGCGTCACATAACAAAGGTGACCTGCCCTGGCACAACACCTTATATGTGCTAAGAAGGCACAATTGTTTTAATGCACAGAAAAACTTAACAATACAAAAAGTATCTGAGAAAATATTCTATAATGTATAAGGACAGTCCTGTACATGAATTTTCCAATAAGTATAGTCAGCCTAAGATTAAAACACATTTATAACACAGTCTATGAAAAAAAATTTTAAACATATTATTTTTATTTCCCCATACTGAGAGAAAATGGTAAACTCCACAAACAGATACAAAATACAAAGAAGAACATCTTACAAATTTTTAAGGCACTGGGACCACGGAACAAGCTTTACTGTACGATGTCCTTGTGACCAAGCAAAGTATGAACCATCTGGAGCAAAAGCAACAGTCCAGTTTTCACAACCACATTTCTTGTCAAAAGGAGCTGCTGGAGCTAAAAGTTCACCTATAGTACGTGATCTCACTAAAAGGAAAAATAGAAAGACAGCAAATCATATATAATCAACAATGAATGAGACTGCCTCCATATTACCATTGGACTCACCCAACTCCATTGAGTTTTTCCCTTTTCTATGCAGACAGGAGGAGTTCTGCTTTCCACACTCTTAAGGGAAGTTATGTGGTGTGAAAACCCCTTTAGGATAGTGAATATCTTTACATTTTGGTGAAAAAAGATTTTCCTAAAATTTCCAGATGCAAGAGTTTTTAATAAAGTTTCAAGAAAAAACTGGTCAAGGAATAGTAACGTAATGAGAAATTAGGGCTAACGATTTTAATAGTACTGACTTGCATAAAATTACTAACATTTAAAATGCAAGAGACTAAAATTACTTTGCGAGGAAATTATCTTTCAAATTGAGTTTTTTAACTTTTGAAAACCATAAATCACAATAAAATACAATATTACACTGTTACTCAAAGCACTATAAAGCAGTCTATTCAAACACAAATATTCTTATCTTCTTCAGGCCCAGATCACAAAATCCACAAAACCCACAAGTAGAAGGGGCTTAAAGGTTATCTAGTCCAACCTCCCAATGAGTGCTTTAAAACATATTACATTTGTGATTCTCAAATACTGGTCCTTAAGCATTTTCCTAATGGGCCACAATCTGACCCAAAAATGGAAATAATTCTTTTGGTTCTTAACAGAAAAAAATGGACAATTTCCTACATCTATAAATAGGATTACTTAAGACCATTCATGATAAAATTGGCATATTACCAAAGTATAAACATTTTACTTCCATATTTAACAAGAAACATAATCAACAGGCTCCTACTGTATTAGTGAGTCAATGGCCCTCAAATAGTAACCCAGAACTGAACAAAATACTCCAAGTGTGGTTTAAGCAAAACAGCAGATTCCTCCAACTCCCCACCTGTATTAACAAGGCATAAGGCAATATTAACTTCACTGGCAGTCATATACCTTTAATGCAATATTCACAAATTGGGGATCCTCAGATGCCTGAAGATTTTATAAATATACAAATGATTTTAGAAAGGGCACGCTGCTCCAAGCTTCCTTATATTCCTCCAAGGCCAGTCTTTTTATATAGTCATCTCACTAGGATGCCTTATGTGCCTGGCCCCTGAATTTGCAAACCCTACCTAAATATTTTTCTTTAACTTGGATTTCTGTTATTAAACTACATCTCCCTTTCAAAACCCATAAACTTTAGGGGATAAAAAAGCAAAGTTCACAAATAAATGAAGCAAGTTTTAAAATTCAATTGCAAAATTCAAGTATTATCTTAAAAAGAAAAACTCCCCTGGTTAAACTAGACAAGTAGTATACTGATGTAATTTCTCTCAAAAATAGAGAGGACTAGCCCTTGCATTCAACTTCAAAAACACCTAGTAAATTAGGCTAGAACTCAGCTCTCCTTTAGCAAGCATAAGCAATACTAAATTTCCCACAAGAAAAAAACCAAAAACAAATTTAAAAAAAGAAAAAAAAGAAAAAAAAATTTCCCACAAGAAACTCATTTTTTTAGTCTGTATTTTAAAATCACCCTGCATTTTTTTTAAACCTTGGCCACAATTACAAAAATCCCCTCATATAAAGAATGGTAAAAAATTAACTAAAAAATGGTTTGAATGGCAAAGACCATGAAATTTATTCTTGAATATATAGGAATACAAAAAACAAGACCACTAAAAAACCTGGCAAATCAATAAGAAGTTAGAGTGTTACAAGTATTTTATTAAAAATTGTCTTCATAGTGTTTCCTTCCTTGTTAACAGGCATATGGAATGATTTCTGTAAGAACCCAATTTAAATACTTACTGGAACAATATTACAAGCCTAGCAGAGGATTTATAATAAATTGCTTAAAAAAAGACAAACCTTTGTTACATTACCTGTAACTGTTTAATGTTAGTATCTCTACATTATTAGTATCTGTACAGTAATAGCACATCATCTGAGTCACTGCTGAACAAAGAAAACCAGATTTAGCTTCTTCTTTACATTCCTCCTTGCAATTTCATAACCAGAAAGGGAGGATCTGTGGCAGTGCCTTATGAAAGAGCTCAAGGCAATAAAAACCCCATTGCATAGATGAAATCATTCATGGAATTCTGCCTCTACTCTTTTAGTATATACTTGAGACACAAAACAGCTATAATTAATACTTACCTAAGAAAAGGGGAAAAAAAGTAACACTTTACTGAAAGATACAATGCTACACAAAGAAAAAAGCTTTTAACTTTGTATCCAAATATGGAAGAAAGGTTGGAAAAGAAAGAGGTTTTTTTAAAAAAGGCTTAGAAAAGGTGAAGTTCTTTTAGATATTTGGCACTTAGCTAGTAACTTTTTACTTTATACTATATCCAGGTAATAACACTGAGAATTAATTATGCAAAAATTTTAATTAAAAGTGAAAGGCTTCTTTAGAGATGGTTCTAACTTATGCAAGTAGGCTAAAAAGTACTATTCATCCCTTAAAAGAGAGAATTAGAAATAAATTTTCAAAATGGTTCATCGAGATGAAGTAAAACAGATAAATAAAAAGCAGGTCACTCATCTGTAATGCTGTATGGTAGGGGGGAAAAAAGACTTGAGAATAAGAACTTTTGAGTTTAACGTCTCAATTCAGTAATACTTCCTAGTCATAAGGTCCAATTAAAATAAAATTTGGACATGAACTTTGTACATTCTCTGTATTGTTAAAATAGTTATTAAAACCGGAGTTAAAGTCCCCTCTTAAGCAGCCATTCAACTTTAGTTCTAAGAGAACAAAGGCCCAGAATTCTAGGATGGTTTTTATATAACAATTCATCCAGACACAGCAGAAGGAGCGTTTTTGACTACCTCAGTCTGTCCCCTTCCCTAGAAAAACCTCCTTATATTTAATAAAAGCACCCATTTCCTTAGCAGGGAAACGCAAAAGTTCTCCACTCGGTGGCCGCTTCAAATTCTTAACTACCACAGTATGTTCAGTGTCACTAAGCTTGCAGTCAATGCACAGCATCCTCCCACCCATTCCAGGCCCCAAAAGTTGTTCCAGGTATTTCAAATAGTGTGAAGTGCTTTCAAGTGAGCCACTGAATCGATCTTGACGCACAACCCTCTGTATCTATTTCCCTGTCTTCAACGTGGCACGCTAGCCACCAAGCCAGTTTTCAGACCGCCTTTCCGGAGTCTGCTCTTCGGTGCAACAGCTTTTCTTCTGTCACTCCACCCAACCACCCTGCTCCTCCCATATGTGCATGAAAGATAATTCTGAAAGACTCCTCCCCTGAACCGCTGCCTTTTTTAACATACCATTTTTTTCTAATATTGCTTTCCAGGCTGTTGGCACCTCTTCAGTCACGTTTCTCATTAAAGAGTGGTGGGTGTGCATGAAGAAGCCGTCTGTCTCAGAACACACACCTCTAGTTTGCCCATCCTACGCATAACTTCGACCTCTAACGAAGACTTGCCTAGGAACGCCTGGGAGTGACCAACCCGTCTCGTGTCCGCTCCACGCCCCAGCCGCTGAGCCAAGAGAATCACAGGATACGGGCCCTGCGCGGCCCTCAGGCCAGGAAACTGGGGGTCCGGAAGGGTGATGCCCGCCCCCTGCCACAGAGTCACTGGGAGGCCGAGCGGGGATGGGACCCGGCTCTCCCGCGCCCGGCGCCACTTCGCGCCCAGGTTCCACTCACCTGGAACACCCGCTCACAGCCTCCGGCGGTGGCAGGCGCCCAGAAGGCGCGCCACCTATCCTGAACCCACGCACCCCTCAACAGGCACTATCCGCGGGGCTGTTTCCTTCCTCTTAGCTCCAGGGCTGGGCCCCTGCTCGCTCACCCTCGGTCGTTTCCTCCCAAACCTCCTCCGGGGAGTCCCTTCCAATCCTCGGCCCCCGCACGCTCACCAACACCCCTGACCCACCGACCCTCCCGGGACGCCGTCCCATTCCTCACCGATCTCTTTCTCGTTGACCCTCGGGGGAAAGCTGGCCATCTATGGGGCACCGTCTGATTCCGGGGCTACGATGCGAACGCAACGACAGAGAAGGGAGCGACGAGCGCTGAGGGGCGTGACGCGGACTCGGTCCCTCCCGGTCCCTGGGATAGAGGGGAGGGGCGGGGGCGGTCGCTGCGGCTTCTGCCAACTGCCCCGGGAAAGCTCCGGAAGGCCTCGGACCAAACTACGGAGGCAAACACAGACAAAAGACCCTGTGTCCTGCCTCAGACCTAGAGCCCACGACGCCCTCGACGATGCCGCCGGAAAACGAGACCCTGGACACAAAATGGCGGGCGGCGCGAGAGATAATCTGGGGGCGGGGGAGGGGCCGCGTGACGTCAGCGCTCGTGGCCCCGCCTCCCGACGCACGCGACGTGATTGTCTCCTTTGGGCGTCCAGCCCTCGGTGTGCTCGTGGGCGTTGTGCGAGCAAGCGAGCCGGCGGGCGGGGGAGGGTCGGGAGGTGGAGGAGGAGCCGCATCCCCTAGCCGAGCGAAACCCACGACAGAGGACAAACCGACTAACTGCATGTAAGCCGGTCTCGTTTGTCCGGGCCGGGGTGCTCAAGCATGGTATTTATAAGTTGACGTGCCTCTAAAAAGGGCAAACAGAGAAGTATATACTATAAATTACCCACAGACTAAAGAATACTGATCCTGAAGAACAAAAAGACATTTCAGATTTGATTTGGCCAACTCCCCGCCTTCCAAGTGCTGGCGAACTGGAGGTTGCGTTGAGGAAAAGAACATCAGAATGAGATGAACTTCATCACGTACCGCCTGTCTGGCCGCGCTTGTGCCTGACAGGAACCAGCTAGGTTTAGGAAGGGCGGAGGTGGCGGGGCCTGAGGAACAGGGAGTCGCGGGCATGCTCGCGCCTGCACGGGGCCTCTCGGGGCTGCCTTTGTCCTGGCTGGTTCCTGCGGCCGGGCCTCCCCCAAGGACCCCTGGGCCTAGGCGGGGCTGGTGGTCGGCGGTGTCCCGGCATTTTCAGGCGACATGTTTGCATTTTAGTGGGCCGTTCTGTGGACTCCAAGCTTTATTCCAAAGGAGGGCATCTAAGGCTGGGAATTTCAAAGACGTGGCAGATGCTGATGGGAGAGAGTATAGCCATACTCTTTTCGGAGATCTCAAATGACAGCACGTAGGGCAGGTCTAACTCATCTTTTTCTTTGTATACCTGTAATTCTTCAAATAATGAAATACTAAATAGAGATAAGAAATCATCTCCCTTCCTTTTAAAAAAAAAAAATATCGCCTTACTACATTCAATCAATACATTTATTGAGGGCTCACCCCACACACGGGCTAGTTGCAGAATATATAGAGTAGAACAGAAGAGGATTTTTAGTGCAGTCTTGTGGCTCATATACCTACATTTATATCAGTCGCTGTTAATTATTTCAACCAACTGCCGTCACCCCTGTTTACCTGTACTACACCATACAAATTTGTGGAAAATACCTGTGAATTATTTTGGTGAATTTTGCATACAATTGTTTAATTCCACTCTAATTCATTCCTGCTAGCCCAGAGACTGCCAGAGTATTTTTTCAACTGGCAGTGTATGACAATGCAATAAAAAATAATTTTGTGTACTCATTTCACATAATGCCTAATATTTATTGGATTCGAGCCACATGCTAGGCACTTTAATCCATTTAATGCCTATGACAGTATTAGTAGTATATTAGTCATAAGCACAGTTTACACTTAGTAACTTGACCATAATCAAAATAAGTGGTAGTTGCCAGATTTGAGACCAGGCTCCCTTTCCTACTCTACCACCTTGCCTCCCATAAATGAAATCTAGCTTAAAAATCAAATATATACCTGTCATTTCATATCTCTGTTGGTTATTTTAGTGTCAAATCTTAATGGGCTTCTTATCCCTGCATAGTCCATAAGTGTTGGGGTTCTCCAGAGTTCTGCCCTTGACCCACAGCTTCTCTCTTCTTCCGCTCCCTTTCTGTGTTAATATGACCTCTCTCTTGGGTTTAGCTACCAGCTCTGTGTGCAACTCTCAAGTCTAGACCTGACTTCTCTTTTCAATCTAACTCAACATGTCAAAACTGAGTGCACCATCTTCTCTCCCAAACCTGCTCCACCTTTTCTATTCCCTACCCTAGTAGGGTGATGTACATGTCTAACCAGTCACCCAAGCCAGAAGCTGGAGTCTTCTTAGACTCCTCCCTCTCCCACAATCCTATATTGAATCCAACAATCCACAAGCCCTGCCAGTATTTTCACTTAAACTTTTTTGGAGTCTGTCCTCTCTGTTTCACCTCAGCTGCCCCTGTCTTAGTTCAAGATCTTAACTCTTTATAACCCTACACCCTGACAAACCACCATCAACACCTTGGTGTATTTCCATCCAATCTTTTAAAAATGTACTAGCTTGTGTGTCCTTGGGCAAAAAAATTTAACCTCCCTGTGCCTCAGTCACCTCATCTATAAAATAAGGATAGTAATAGTACCTACTTCACAGGGTTTTGAGGATTAAATGGATTAATATATTGGAGACATTTAGAACAGAGTTTGGCACACAGTGACACTATATAAATATTAGATATTATTTTTATGTTAGTAATCCCAACTAACTGCAAAATTGAAAGATCAAAATTCAATAGAAAAAAGTTTGGCATGAAGCCATAAAAATGGTATTTTATAGATGTATAATTAAAATAGTAAATAAACATTCTGGAAAGCATCCGTTTCCAAAACAAACCTTACGCAACCACTAAAAACCTGTTCTAATAGATCATCTTTCTCTTGAATGTCATTCTTGAGTTATTCTGGAAAATTGCTGTTGTGTGGTTATCTACTAAGGCCAATTTATCCACTATTTTGTTATGTGTATATTATTTCTTTTGGAATTTTTGAACCAACATTTACTATCTTTTAAAAAATATTTGCATTCTCCTTTGTTTTTCATGTTCTCACATTTCAGCAAAATATTATATCAACAGTTTGGCATTTTCAGGTAATTATACCTTTTAAGGGTGCATTTTTTTCTGCACCATTTTCTTATACTGAGAAGAAGGCACATACCATAAGAGGAGAAGCAATAATTGTCACATTTTTCTGTTCGGGAGGAGTGAATATAACCATGCCTATGTAAATAATTAGCTCTAGGGAGGCGATTACAATATAAAATCTTGTGTCTTGCCTTTTTTCTTGTATATTATAAAATAATATTTTCCTATATTGATAAAAACTTTACAGCATATCACTGTAGGGAAACTTAACTTCATTTGGAGGTTAACTTTTTCCTTTCATAGTATTTAATAGCACAGAAAGGTGGACTTCTCCTATAAGTAACTTTTTTTTTTTTTTTTTTTTACCGGGAGGTCCTGGGGTTCGAACCCAGGTCCCTCCATATGGGAGATGGACACCCAATCATTTGAGCCACATCCATCCCCCATATAATTAACTTTTTATTCATATGGACATTGTAGTTGTATGGCCCTTGATGTCATTAATGTATCTGGTCCATGATGGTGGGCTTTTTTTTTTCCTTCTTGAGAATCCACATTTACTAAAAATTGGTAGGGGCTGCTGTCAAGATATCTGTTCATCCAGGTCTCAGAAGTTACAGACAAACCTCTGAATAAGTTTTAAATTGGGAAGGATTCCTATGGGATCTTATTTCTGGACCTATATTTTTGTAAAAGAAGAAACTCAGTCCCCTTCTGTTATGACCAAGACCAAACAAGAAATTAAACAAAATAAGTTAATAACGTCTTGAAAAGCATGCATTGTTTAAGCATTAGGAGAGGTGTTTTGTTTTGTTTTTTTAAAACAAATCAATTTTCTTGATAAATATTAATAAAGCATACAATTCATCCAAAGTGTACAATCAATGGTATTTGGTATAATCACATAGTTGTGCATTCATCACTTCAATCATTATTAGAGTATTTTCATTATTTCAATAATAATAATTTTAAAAAGCAGACAAATGAAAAAACAAACGAAAAAAACTTTTTTTTTTTATTTTATTTATCCCCCCCTTGCTGCTTGTGCTGCTGTGTCCATTCGCT
>JAQZBX010095633.1:0-11900 GCA_029593785.1 Cabassous unicinctus
CTTTAAAACCAGAAGAAAATATAGGACAATACATTCATGACCCCAAGTTAAGGAATGATTTCTTTTTTTTTTTTTAAGGTTTATTTATTTACTTGATCCATTTTAAACCCCCCCTTCCCCATTTGCTGTTTTGTGTCCATTCGCTGGGCAATTCTCTGTGTCTGTTTCATCTCTTCTCATCCTCCTCCTCCAGACTTCACCAGGATTCGATCCTGGAGACCTCCAATGTAGGAGAGAGGTGTTCTGCCCTCTGCGCCACCTCGGCTCCTGGTTTTCGGAGCTTTCGGAGCTTCTCGTCTTGTCTCTCTCCTTTTACGTCATCATCTTGCTGCATGGCTCCCAGGGCCTGGCGGCTCACCAGCACACAGAGCCTGGCAGCCCACGCGCCTTCTATATATAGTTTTTTATTTTACGGGGAGGTCCTGGGGGTTCGAACCCAGGTCCCTCCATATGGCAGACGGATGCCCAACCATTTGAGCCACATCCGCCCCCAGGAATGATTTCTTTAAAAGATACACACTCAGGGAGTGGATGTGGCTCAAGCGAATGAGCACCCGTCTTCCACATGGGAGGTCCCAGATTTGGTTTCCGGTGCCTCCTGATAAAACAAAAACAAACAACAAGCAAAACAAATGAAAAACCAACTCAGGGAAGCCAATGTGGCTCAGTGGTTGAGTGTCAGCTTCTCACATAAACAAGGTCCCGGTTCAATCCCTGCCCTTTGGTACCTCAAAAAAAAAAAACCAAACAAACACATACTCACACACACATACACACACACTCACACAGAGAAAAAAAAGGAAAAGGCTGAAAAAATAATATCAAAATGGAAAACTTTGGTTCCACCAAAGATACCAGAAACAAAATCAACAGTCAAGCAATAGACTGGGACAAGGTATTTACATCATATTTAACAAGCAAAAGATTACCATTCAGAATCAATAACTACAACCAAATAGAAAAATGTATAATTCACATTAGAAGAAACTTGAATAGCCTAAAAATGCATTTTAAAAAAGGCATCCTATAACCAAAGCAGTGCTAATTAAAATCACAATAAGAGTTCATTTCACACACATAAAATTAGCAGAAAATAAATTCTGATTTTGAAAAGGATATGGGGAAATAGGAATTCTTACACAATGCTGGTGGGGGATGTAAACAGACAGAATCACTTTGGAGATCAATGTGGCAATATCCAGCAAAATGTAAGCCGTGCATGCCCTGGTAGAGCCATCTCTAGTTAAATATCATAGAAAAAACACTGGCACATATGTTCAAGGAGATGTTGCAAGAATGATCATGGCAGCATTGTTTGTAATAGCAAAAACTGGAAACAATCCAAATGCCCATTAGTAGGAAAAGGAATAAATAAATTGTGCTATGTTTATGCAACAAGCTACTATAAAGGAGTTAAAATGAATGGACTGTATTTAAATGTATCAACATGCATAGATCTAGAAAAAAATGTAGAAAAAAAAGAATTACAGACCATTACAAATCACATAGTTGCATTTAAGTAAATTAGAAAAAACGAAACATATTATGATACTGTTTATGGCTACACATATGTAGTAAAACAGTTTGTGGCTGTATGTTAGGATATTTTGAATGCAAATGACAGAAGTCACAGTTCAAAACGGCTTCAGTCAGAGAGGTTTAGGCCCTGTCAGGCGTGGACTACTGCCCTAATCAGCAGGAAGTAAGTATAGAAGAATGACCATCGCCCCTCAGCACCCCCTTAAGAAGAAGGGCGTGCACTCTCTGAGGGGGGGAGTTGAGGCAGGTTAGTGCAGGGAAACAAGGAAAAGATAAGCCACAACATGGCTGACAGACAACATGGCTGTGAGACCCCACCAAGACCTTGACCCTGACCTTGAGGTCCCAGTTAACTCTTTCCGGGACGTCCCCATGGCCCCAGATTTTCCAAATAGCCGTCACCATTAGTCCCCACCATTGGTGGGGCAGCTAATAACAACTGAGGCTCCTCCCCTTAGCATTAGCAAGGGGAGGAATAGCTAATAGTTTAAAAGGTGACCACACAAGCCAGAGCTTGCTGTCTCTGTCTAGAGGAGCTGTCTCATCTCTAGATGAACAGATTGATTATCTCAGTATAACAAGCAGTCTGGAAGTAGGGCAGTTCCAAGGTACGTATTTAATTCAGCAGGTTAAATGTGTCAACAAGGACTTAGGTTTGTTCATCTTTTCATTCAGCAATCTTAAATG
Organism: Cabassous unicinctus; assembly: GCA_029593785.1. Classification (NCBI taxonomy): domain Eukaryota; kingdom Metazoa; phylum Chordata; class Mammalia; order Cingulata; family Chlamyphoridae; genus Cabassous; species Cabassous unicinctus. The sequence goes on from JAQZBX010095633.1 coordinate 2,227, forward strand.
TGTTCTCCTCAACCTAACCCCTCTCTTGGGCACAATATGGCTATCACAATCCTTGGTACCATGTACAGACACAACAATACCTATGAAAGAAAAAGGACCACTACTTTCTTGTACATGTCTATGATAAAGCAAAGATCCCCTAACCAAAGCACTTAGTAGACTTCCCCTCATACCTTCACTGCACAGAATTGTGTCTGCGTTATTGCCTAAACCAACAACCATAAGGGATATGGGGAAGCCAAGATTGGCTTAAGTCATTGAGACATGTGGGAGAAAAAGTGGACAACAGAACAAAACTGGGGCTCTGCATTAAGGAAGGGAGAAGGTTTGTTGTGTAGGCAAATGTATCAGTTAGGGTTTAGGAAACGTCTAGGTATTTTATACAGGACAATGGGTGTTCATGAAATTTCTAGAGATCTAGAGGAGCAGGCCATAGGATAAGCCTCTAAGAATGATTCCTAGAACACTATTGTCCAGTTGCTACTCCCTGTAACCAAAAAAGGAAGGCAGGGCATCAGGAAGCCACTAGGGAGCTACTGAGTTCAAGATTGCACAGCCATAGCAGTGGTCCAGGGATCATGAAGCTTGTGTCTGGAAGCCACTGCCATAGTCACAACTGCCTAGCTGCTAGATAGAGTCCAGCTGCAACCAACTTTGTAAATATCTTCCAATACTCCCAGCCCTCCAATGGATATTGGACCATGGCATCTCTACAAACTTATTGGCCAGCAGAAAGAGCCAAAAACAGCTGGAAGGTAGACTTTGCTTTACTACTCTCTTCCAAATGTCACAGTAACTGCTTCTAGTTGATAGGACCTAATATTTATCTAAAACCCTAACAACAAGAGTCTTAGAAATTTAGTTTTTAGCTTTCCAATCTTTGCAGGACAGGAAGTTATGCTAGAAGGAGTTGAGAATGGATGCTGTGTATCAACTGACTAGACTTCACAGCAACAAATAATGTCTGCTGAAGACCACCCCTTTGGCTATGCATACATTAGTATTAAAATGCTCATACCACATGAAATGCACTCATCTCTCTTACAAGAAAGAGATAACGCAAAATCTCACTCAGTTACAGCATCCAGGTCCAGGATCTCTGGGTGATGTATATTTTTGTCCATCAGGTTCCAGTGTGGTGGGACCAGATTCTATAGTCCAGCTGTGTGGGGGGTGGAGCATGGGTGGGGAGATTAAAAGACATGTGCAAACGTGGTGACATCTGAACTCTCTAATGTCCACGCAGTTGCAACTTTCATCCAGTGACAAAAGGCTAAAATATATTAATTAAACTATATTATCCATCTCCTACAATTAAAACTCCCAGTGAGAAACAATTAAAAAGGTAAACACGCATGCATACATACATAGTAATCATTGGTCCATGGTTCATAGCACTTATATTCTTCCGGACTCCCTACACAGAAAATGTTGCAAATTCCTTTGCATCTAATCTGGCTGTCCTTCATTCTGCTCTTTTAGAGGATTTCCTTTGTTCTTCATCCTTATGTCCACCTCTGAGGTGGGCATTAGGGAGAATGCTCTTTACCAGGACCGTAGAGCTTTAAGAGCATATTACTTTCAGTTCAAGTCTAGGAGCTAGTAGATTATCTTAGAAGCTGAACAGTCACAGATTGTTGTCAGTTGACTTGATATTCTTTGGCAATACAGTTCCCTTAGCAGATTTTCCATCTGTTTACTTCCCGTGAGTTCCATGGGGTAATAACATGTGCACCAAAATCTTGTCTGGACACAATCTTTGATTCTGAGAATCCTTGCTTCTAGCCATGTCCAGTTCCTGTCCTTCAATCCATTGGCCTGTGCCTTAAGGCAGTTCAAAATAGTCTTGAGTGTAAAGGCCCCATTTGTCAGGAGAAGATTTGGAGGATGCCTGAAGCCCCAGTGCTGCTCTTGCTCAGTCTCCCTCATGTCTCTGCTTTAGGACTACCTTTAGCCTTTGCTAGGAGGACTTTACCAAAAGCACTAAGAAGCAGTCAGCATTCACAGCAAGATTTTGAATTTCTCCCTAATACTACAGCTTCAATAGGCTTGTGCTATGTCCCAAGGAGCAATGGAGGACACTTGGTCTGAATCATCTCCAACTTCCCAGCCTCCTCTATCCTACCACCTCCACTCAGCCATTCCCACCATTTAGAGTCTGATATGTGCAGCACCCACCCCTTGGGCAAAGATAAATGGAAATAATCTTTGAATAGGCCAACAACACATGCACACAAAGTATAAAAACATTAAGTGAATACAAACCACATTCATTTCTGAGTAATATTTAGGTAATCTAGGCACCTTTAAAAAATGTATATATATATATATATATATATAACAAATAACATTTATGTAAACAAGTGCACATATATGCATATGTATTTATATATCATTTTACAAATAAAAATTAAAAAAAAAAAAAAAAACCGCATTCATTACAGTGGTTGCCTTTGGGGAGGATGGGACTTGGAAGAAACATAGGAGAATTTATGTTATTTGTAAAACTCATCTCATTATATAAATATCTGAATAAATATGATAAAATATAACATTTTCTTGTTTGGGATGAGATGTACATGGGTGTAAGTTATATTACTCTCTATGCTTTTATGTATCTTTTTAAGTTACAATTTCAAAAAGAAATTGTAAGGGAAGAGTATATGACCTATAGATGAAAATTTGGCAAAGCTATTAGTCTTGTACAACAGGCAAGGAGCAGATGGCTCAGATGTTCCCACGTGGATGGTCTCTCAGTCACAGCCAAGCAAATCCATGCTTGGGATCAGACCAATTCCACCCCATGGTCAAGTTCTGTCTCTGTCCTCTGTTCTCACCATCGAAATCCTAGTCACCTTTCCAGGCCCTGCTGAAGTCCATTCCTCCAGGAAGCCTTTCCTGACTATTCCAGCTCACCTTCATCTCTTCTTTGACTGAGCTATCAACACTTACAGCCTCTATTTACTGATATGTCACTAATTCTTTGTTTTTTGAGTCTTAGATGACTCAAAGCAGTGAGGCCCAAAGCCCATCAGTGTGACGTGTTGACAGGGACTGCATGGTAAATGCAGTCTTGATTAGCTGGGGAACACTGGGAGGGTCACTGATTCCACTTGGGTTACATGCCCTCACCAGCGAGGATGTCCAGAGCCTGCCCCTCTCGCTCTCTCACTCTCTTGTGCTCCAAACCACAGCCCATTAATGGAAGACGGCCTCAAATGTTACCCTGGCTGACAGTGTGCAGTTGACAGAAACGGGGCCATTTGCCACAATTCAGCAGATGTGGCTCTCAGCTCGGATGAGCCCTGATCCCCTCAACGCATTTTCCTTTTGTGTGATGTATGTAAAACCCTCCTAATGTGAGGATCCTTGGAGAGAGCTCACACTGCCCGACTAAGTGTTTTTTAAAGAATCAAGCTCTTACCTTTTAAAATTACACCGAGGTGGTATTGTTCAAATATGTAAGACCGACTACTCCAGAAAGCGGCAACAACAGGATACAATGCACTAATTTTACCCCACTTTGACTTAGAAAATACAATCGGTACTTACAAAAATTGTAAATACTAAAGAATGAAGGGAATAGGATTATTCTAAAATAGGGCACTAATACATCAAGCAAAATAGCTTTTTCTAGTCTTAACTGAGGGCCATTATCTATCAGAGAAGATATACCTCTGGCCTTGATAATGTAAAGAAACACAAATGACTAAAGAGGCATGCCAATATTTCCGGGAGGGGGAAGAGAGGAAAGAGTCTATAACAAGATAGAAACTTTGGAAAAGCTGAGTGATTCAACAAGGTACATAAACAGCTTCAAGCATGCCCCAGAGAAGGCAAACCCTGCCTGGTTCAACCACAGTCGATTTCCATAGAGTTTCCCCCTCTCTGCTCTGAATTGCTGTGACTGCAACACGGTCCAGGACTTTCTTATTTACCTACCGGTGGCGGCATCTAATCATTTCAGGTGTCTCCCCAACTAAAATACAGTCCCCTCTGGGTAGAAACTGTGCTCTATTTTCTCTCCCATATCAGCTCACATGATCCTTCTTCCCAGTCCACAAACCCAGCACAGCGACTGGGCTGCAGGACCTAGACTGCTCTCTCCCTCTCGGTCTCCCTGATTGTGGTAAGTGGAAAGCATTTTGAGACAATTGGACATGCAACCCTGGCGGAGGCTAACCAAGCTGTCTTCTGGAAGATGTGCAGATTAGTAGGATGGATCCATCTTGAACATAATTCAAGGATGTAAAGGTGATGTCTTAGTTTGCCAGAGGGCTGCTGATGAAAAGTACCAGAAATGGGTTGGCTTTTATAATGGGAGATTGATTAGGGATAAAAGCTTACAGTTCTGAGGCCATGAAATGTCTGAATCAAAGCACCAGCAGAGATGCTTTCTCACCAAAGTCAGCTACTGGTGATCCTGGTGTCCTGCCATGTGGCAAAGATGGCAGCTGATCTCTGCCAAGGTCCCTGCGTTCCCCTCCAGAATCTACCGTCTCCCAAAGCTCGGCTGTGGGCAACCAGGCATAGGACTTGTCTCCTTCCAGGAGCTCCTTTCTCAGTCTCGGCTGCTGCACTTTCTTCACGAGCTCAGCTATGGGCTGTCAGGCATATGGCTCATCTCTTCAGCCTTGAGTTGCTCCGTGGGCCCAGCCTCTTGGGGGCTTCGTGCTTAGGCTTTGGCTGCTAGTGAGCTAGTGATGCTTGAGTCCTCTCTCACATGGCAGGATCAAAAATGGCAGCTTCCTTTTTCTCTGTGTCTCTCTGTGTGTCTCCATTTATATAAAGTTCCAGTAAGAGGGTGGTGACCCAACTTGAGTCACACTTCCCTGACATAGTCCAGTCAAAAGGACCCCACACCCTCAGGAATGGATTAGTTCAAGAACAATCTTTTTCTTTTTGGGATGCAAAAAATGACTTCAAACTGTCACAGGCAGGGTATCTTAAATATAAAATATTTCAGCTGGTGAGTACTACTGAGGTCCATCTCAAAGTTAGTGTTTAGAAGACACTAATTTGGGAAGCGGGTGTGGCTCAGTTGGTAGAAGACACTAATTTGATTACAGAGGTGAAAACGGATGGGGAGTTTTGACATAAGAGTAGGGAGAGGGATCCTCAATCGCTTTCTTAGAAACTGTAGAATGGGCTGTTTAGTAATGACCGAGCAACCTGTATTATGTCCTTCTTCACTGGTATCCTCGCTTCTCATGGGCACCAAATTTGACAGGGCTCCCCAGCAGCCACCAGTTCCATGCCCCAGCCTCTGAGTATCGCCACATCTAAATAATTTCAAGAGCCTGAGGTGGAGGGCCGGTTCTGGGAAATTGGTGTCCTTCATATGTTTTTATGCTTCTCACCTTTCGTGTGATTCTCAGTGGAAGAGGACAAAATGAGTAGAACAAGTTTCCATATATATATATATATATATATATATATATGTGTGTGTGTGTATTTCTCTTAATTTAGTTCTCTAGACCAAATCCAGATCATTTTTATCCACAGTCATCATAGATGCAATCTTAGGATCTTTTCAAGAATCAATGAAAATGTTAAGACTTTAAAACACATTTATTGCTTCTTGATTCTAAAAGAAAACCACAAAATCAAAATTAATATATGCTACATTAAATATCTACACTATGTCATATTTTTATCATGTGTCAATGTAAAATTTACTCTCAATAGAAATATCATATTTGAAAACAGTTTGTAAATTAGATCTTGGCCTTTCCCAAAATTCCTGGGTAGGTACCATACTGCCAGAAAATGTGTCAGTTATGACTTAATTTAGTTCTGTTAACCAAATAATTTTAAAAGCAAAATTTTAAAACTATAATAAACATGTAAAATGTTTCATACACAACACACACACACATACATATATTTAGTGTGAGTGTGAGCACATTTTAATATGTTAGCTATGACGTGAGGTGGGACTCCAGATTAAAATTGCCTATTAACCATTATCTTCGTTTGCAAGAGCTACTATAACAAATACCACAAAATGGGTTAACTTAAACAAGAACTTATTGGCCCACAGTTTTAGAGGCCAGAAGTCCAAATTCCGGCACCAGCAAGGCCGTGCTTTCTCTCATTCTGAGGTGTTCTGGTGAGGGCAGTCCACCAACATGTAGCGCTCTACTTCACTCTCCACCACTGGCTTTCTCTGACTTCTGGCTTCTTCCAGTTTCTGGTTTCTACTGACCTCTGGCTTCTTTATAGGGCCTCCAGTAATACGGATTAAGGCCCACCCTGATTCAGTTGGGCCACACCTAAATAGGATTTTAGGAGGTCCTATTTACAAATAAGTCATCACCTTAACTGATAATACATCTTCAAATGGTCCTGTTTACAATGGGTTCACACCCACAGGAATGCAGATTCAGATTAAGAACATGCCTTTTGTTGGGGTATATAATTCAATCTACCACTCTGTTTTAGTTTCCCAGATTGCCAGCAATCCTTGGCTTTTCTGTCACATGGAAATACACATGGCAATGTCTTCTGCTTTCTCCTCCGGGTTCTGTTGACTTCCGGTTTCTTGCTTTTCCCACGGCTTCTCTCTCTGCCTCCAGTAATAGGATTAAGACCATCCTGATTCTGTTGGACCACACCTTAACTGAAGTAACCTCATCAAAAGTCCTATTTACAATGGGTTCACACCCTCAGGAATGGATTAAGATTAAGAACATGTTTTCCTGGGGTACATACAGCTGCAAACCACCACAACATCTGTGACAGTTTTAGGATGGTCAATGATTCTAGTTTGGTCTCTACTAAAAATTTCTTTCTCAGTTCCCATGAAAGACTGACGTTTCCACTTATTTTTAAAACTAATACAAAATAGTATTTTTGTACTCCAAGTTATTCTTTTGGGCACTTGATCACTCCTTAACTGACTTGTGTGTTTCTCCTCTTTTCCCTAGATTGTAAGCGTCTAGAGGTAGAGTAAGCAGCTTCTTTTCCTTTGTGAGTTACAGGCCTCAACACTTAGTTGGTCCTCAAATACTCAACGACGGAGGGAATGAATGTGAGCAAATGACAGAAATCTTGCTGATACACTTGATTCAAAGCTGTGCAGGGCCATACTGGTTTTCATCCTCCGTTTTGGACATGGAAAATCCAGCTATACAACTGATTACTATGGAGGTGTTCCGCGTGAAGTGGGGTGAAGAAACCAATGCCCCTCTGCCTCTAAATGGAAGCATCCCTAACCTGCTCCAGAACAAAAAGAATTTCTCCTAGGATCAAAAACCTCTTGAGAAATACAGATGACTCCTCTGGGCTAAAGTTTCATTTCTGCTTGTCTAACTTCCTCCTATGTCCTGGGAGTAAGAAGATGAGCACATGTCATAAGATACTCCCATTCCCAGGACAAACAGCTCCCATCCATTTGCCTTTCCTCTTGGCTCCTGTCACACAACCATTCACAGCCATTGTGCCTCTCTCATCTCCCTCCTTGCTTCTCACCATCTGTTTGAAACCTGGAACCTATATAAGACCACAGATAAAGACTGAAATTGAGCCCATGATTTAAAATCATGTGGCTCGTGTCCAAATCCTAGCTCAGACTCCAGCTATTTGACCTTGGGCAGGTTACGTAACTTCTCTGACCCTTAGTTTCTTCCTCTGATAAATGGAATTGATGATATCTACCTCACAAGGTATGGGTTGAATGAGCCAATGTACTTGAAACATGTAGCACACAGTAGCTGCTCAATACATGTTTGTATGTCTTAATGCAACTTAGCTATTGCTTACAATTCTAGTTTTCCTACTTTTCTCTGTCCTTCTGGCTCCCTGTGATTCTTGCTGAGCACACCATTAGTCAGTGGTCATTTCATTTACTGCATGTAGTTATGAAATGTTTATTTATATATTTGCTTATATATTTGTTGCCCCTTACAGATAGAATTTAAGATGGTGTTTAGATTTATTCCATTTTCCAAAGAACCCCTTGTGTACATGCTGTAAGATTAATTTGTTAATCTCAGGAACTTGTTGCCCTTGCCTTGCCAATTGTTCTCTGTTTCAGAAGTGATATAATGGCTGGCAGAGATGTATGAGTTCTCAGAGAACAATAAGGGACCTCACAGAGCTCAATTTGGGAGGCTAAACAAGTGTTCTTGGTATATAGAGTGATATTCCCATGACACTTGCAGGTAGGAAATGAACTGGACACCAGATGAAGTGAGGAAAGTTAGAGGGGAGAGAAAATTGCTTCCAAAGGCAGCAAAGCAAAAGTGCTTCCAGACAGGCAGAAGTAGGTAGATGACCCTGTGGGTGGGATGTATGCGGTTGGTTAACCATCCACCCCTACATCTGCCACCAACCCCTTGGCCACCGCTGTAGATGATGACTCTGAACTCTCCAGGACAAGATCAGTTTACTGAAACTTTCTCTCTTTTTTTCCTTTTTCCTTTACCTTTTTATTTTTTATTTTTATTTTTTTTCTTTTTCTTTTTCTTGGGTGGGGAAAGTGGTAATAAGGACTTCTGTCCTTGAAATCTCTAGTAGCTTTCTAGGGATCATTTATTCTTTCTTCATTTAGCAAACATTTAGTGAATGATTAATGTGTGAAGTAGGTAGATCCTGGTTCACCCAAATAGGTACCCTCAAGGGTGACAAACTGATTCCTTGAGGGCTTGGAGGGAAACTCTTTCCTTCTACTTTTGGCCTCATTTTCTTCTTCTTCTCCAGATGCCATGGTGAATAAGGAAAAAGCATAATGTGGTCTTTGTTCCTTAGGAGCTTACTTTCTAGTTGAAGATACAGGACATAGACAAGAAATAGTTTTGAAAAAGGAAAAAAAGGCAACATTATATGTACAAAACAAAAAGTATTCTTCCCCAACTCACACTGAGGGCCTGGGAAAGAAATACAGCTAATAAGTACAAAATCTATTGTATCAGTCAGAGCTCAGTACAGGAAATAGAAGACACTCCAGAGGGAAGGACTTAATAAAGGATATTAGGTGTTTATAAGGAGTGGGTTCTGGACCTTCAGGAATGCTTCCCACAACATCGAAGAGCAACCTACCAGGGAACTAACAAGCCCTACTCTCTCTGGAAAATAGAATCTGTCACTGCTTCCACTGTTATAACCATATCTGGACATCTAGGAGGCTGGAGAGCAGACACTGGAACACTGCTGCAGAGAAACATTGAATATCCACAATCAGAGACTGAATATCTGAAACAGAAAAACAAAAAACAAGATGCCTCGACTTCAGCCCCAACTTCGAAATCTTTTGTGAGTGTATCTAATTAGCAGAACCTAATGCAATTCCAAGTCTTGTATGAGTCGATCTAATTAGGCAGAACCAATTCAAATCCAGAACTCTGGCTGCAAGAAAATTTCAAAAATGTAGCTTTCAGCTTTTGCATTTCTCCAACTACAGGGAGGATAGAGGGGAGGTTGAGTGAACAATGCCAGAGTGCCTGGCACGTTAGTACACTCAGATCTTATGGTGAAAACGGGCTTTGAAATAGGCCTTCAAAATGTTTAGGATTTACTTAAAAGGGAAATTTTCAGGGGAGAGAATTCCTGACTGGTGAAGAGGAAAAGTAAGAATAATTTAACTGGACTGGACTAGACTGGACACGCTGGGAAGGCCTGGGGTGGGTAGGAGCTTAGCGGGCTGTTTAGAGAATACTGAACTTGATCCTTTA
>JAQZBX010095634.1:0-11893 GCA_029593785.1 Cabassous unicinctus
AGCCCTAAACCCAGCTCTAGCCCTAGCCCTTACCCTAAGCCTAACTGTAAACCTAACCCCAGGCTTCGCCCTAGTCATAGCCTGAACCCTACACCAAACCCTAGCCCTAACCTTAACTGTAACACAAAGCCTAACCATAATCCTAACCCTAACCTTAGCCCTTACTCTAACCCTAACCCTAACACTAACCCTAACACTAACATAGCCCTAGACATAGCCCTACCACAAAACTAACACTAAAAATAGGTCTAACCCTAAACTTAACCCTAAACCTAACCCTAGCCCTAGGCCTAGCCCTACCCCCAACCCCAGCCCTAACCCTAAACCTAAACCTAACCCTAACCTTAACCCTTAACTTAACCCTTGCCCTAAACCTAAACCTAGCCCTAACCTAAGCCCTAACCCTAAACTTAAACCTAACCTTAACCCTAGCCCTAAACCTAACCCTAACCCTAGACTTAACCCTAAACATAACCCTAACCCTATCCCTAATCTTAGTCCTTGCCTTAGCCTTAGCCTGATGACTAATATTAGCTCTAACTGTAAACCTAACCCTAACCCTAACCCTAACCCATTCCTAATTCTAACCCGTGCCATAGCCCTAGCCCTAGCTATAACCCTAACCCTAAATCTAAACCTAAAACTAACCCTAAACCAAACCCTAACCCTAACCCTAACACTAACCCTAATCCTAACCCTAGAACTAGCCCTATCTCTAGTCCTAAACCCAGCCCTAAACCTAGCCCTAACCCCAAGTCTAACCGTAAATCTAACCCTAGACTTTGCCCTTGCCCTAGCCTTAGACTGAGCCCTAACCCAAACCCTAAAACAAAACCTAGCCCTAACCGTAACCCTAACCCTAAACCTAAACCTAGCCTTAGACTTAGCCCTAGCCCTAACCCTAACCCTAAACCTAAATCTAATGATAACCCTAAACCTAACCCTAGCCCTTACCATAACCCTAACCCTAAACCTAACCCTAAACCTAGCCCTAGCCATAGCCCTATCCCTATCCCATAGCCTAACACTAACCATAGGCCCCACCTTAACCTAACCCTAACCCTAATCCCAGCCCTAAACCTAACCTTTATTCTAGCACTAAACCTAACACTTATCCTAACCCTAACTCTAACCCTAAACCTAGCCGTAACCCTAACACTAACCCTAACCCTAACCCTCATTCTAACCCTACACCTAACACTAGCCCTAACCTAGCCTTTGCCCCAGCCATAGCGCTAACCCTAACCCAAACCTTAAAAATTACCCTAAAAGTAACCCTAAACCTTGCCTTAACACTAACCCTAACCTAACCATAACCTTAAACCTAACCTTAAACCTAGCCCTCGCCCCAGACTTAGACCTAGTCCTAACCCTAAACCGAAACTTAACCCTAGCCCAAACCGTAAGCCTAGCCCTTACCCTAACCAAGAATCTTACTTAGATTTCAAAAGTGTCGAACCGGCAGCTTTGGCATAGTAAAAGAAGTGTTTTGACATTCATTGTAAGTGAAAAAAAGTGCATAGCTGCCAATGTAATGAGTATATTGCTTAGTTTTGAAAACGGAAGAAACCAGTGTTTTGGCATAGTATTAGTTAAAAGCACTGTTTTTACATTGATAATGAGTGAAAGGAAGCGCATAGGAGCGAAACAAACAAGCATCTTTCTTAAATTTCAACGTTTAATTAACTGCTCCATTCCAAGCCTGTTACGGGAAACCAGTGTTTTGAAGATGAATTTAAGTGAAAACACAGGCATTGCAGCAAACAATAGACAAAACTTATTTAGTTTTTGAAAGAGAAGAATCCACTGCATTGACTTAGCCTTAGGTAAAAGCTGTGTGTTGACATGTGAGTGAAAGCATGGGCAAAGTAGCCAAACAAACAAGAATCTTACTTACTTTTCAAACTTGAAGTAACTACTGCATTCACGGAGTGTTATGTGAACCAGTGTCTTGAAACTGATTTTAAGTGAATACACATGCAAATCAGCCAATGAAACAAGTTTCCTTTTTGGTTTTCTGTAGCAAAGAAATCACTGCAATAAACCAGCATTCAGCAAAAGCAGTGTTTTCAAGTTGATTGTAATTGAAACAAATGCGTAGCAGTGTAAGAAACAAGAATGTTACTTAGGTTTCAAAGGTGAGGAACTGGCAGCTTAGGAAGAGAAGAGGAGTGGTTGGTCATTTGTTGTAAGAGAAAAAAGAGAATAGCAGCCAATGTAAGGAGTTTAATGCTTAGTTTTGCAAACTGAGGAAACCAAGGTTTGCATAGTATTAGGTAAAAGCACGGTTTTTACATTGATAATGAATGAAAACAAGTGCATAGCCACCAAACAAACAAGTATCTTACTTAAATTTCTAAGTTGAATTAACGTCTTGATTCAGAGCCTGGTATGGGAAACCAGTGTTTTGAAGATGAATTTAAGTGAAAACACAGGCCGAGCAGCAGAAAAAAGACAAATCTTATTTAAATTTGTCAACTGAAGAAACCACTGCATTGGCTTAGCCTTAGGTAAATGCTGTGTGTTGACATGTGAGTAAAAGCAAGGGCATAACAGACAAACAAACAAGAATCTTACTTACATTTCAAATTTGAAGAAACTACTGCATTCACGGAGAGTTAGGTGAAACCAGTGTATTGAGGTTGTTTGTAAATAAATAAACAGGCAAATCAGCCAAGGAAACAAGTTTCTTTTTTGGATTTCTAAAGGAAAGAACTCAATGCAGTTACCCAATGTTAGGGAAAAGCAGTGTCTTCTACTTTATTGTAATTGAAAACACATGCATAGCACTGTAAGAAACAAGAATCTTACTTAGATTTCAAAATTGAGGAACCGGCAGCCTTGGCATAGTAAAAGAAGTGTTTTGGCATTAATTGTAATTGAAAACAAGTGCATAGCTGCCAATGTTATGAGTATATTGCTTAGTTTTGAAAATTGAAGAAACCAGTGTTTTGGCATAGTATTAGGTAAAAGCAGTGTTTTTACATTTATTATGATTGACAGCAAGCGCAGAGTAGCCAAACAAACAAGTATACTACTTAACTTTCAAAGTTTAATTAACTGCTGCCTTCATAGCCTGTTACGGGAAACCAGTGCTTAAAGATGAATTTAAGTGAAAACAGAGGAATAGCAGCCAAACAAACAAGAATCTTACTTACCTTTCAAACTTGAAGTAACTACTGCATTCACAGAGTGTTAGGAGAAACCAGCGCTTGAAATTTATTTTAAGTGAATACCCATGCAAATCAGCCAATGAAACCAGTTTCCTGTTTGGTTTTCTAAAGCAAAGAACTCACTGCATTCAACAAGAGTTCAAGAAAAGCCGTGTTTTCAAGTTGATTGTAATTGGAATCCCAGGCTTAGCAGTGTAAGAAACAAGAGTCGTACTTAGGTTTCAAATGTGAGGAACCGGAAGCTTTTGCAGAATAAAGGGGGATTGGTAATTCGTTGTAAGCGAAAAAATGTGAAAAGCTGTCAATGTAAGGAGTATATTGCTTGGTTTAGAAAACTGAAGAAACCAGTGTTTTGGCATAGTATTAAGTAAAAGCAGTGTTTTTACATTGATAATGAGTGAATGCAAGCGCATAGCAGTCAAACAAATATTTACTTAACTTTCAAAATTGAATTAATCGCTGCATTCACAGACTGTTATGAGAAACCAGTGTTTTGAACATTAATTTAAGTGAAAACACAGGCATAGCATCAAATAAAATACTAGTCTTTTATAGTTTTGTAAAGTGAAGAAACCACTGCATTTGCTATCCTTAGGTAAAAGATGTGTGATGACATGTGTGTGAAAGTAACGGCCTAGCAGCCAAAAAAACAAGAATCTTACTTACCTTTCAAACTTGAAGTAACCACTGCTTTCACAGAGAGATTGGTGAAACCAGTGTCTTGAAGTTTTTTGTAAATGAATGCACAAGCAAATCAGCCATTTAAACCAATTTCTTTTTTCGGTTTTCTAAGGCAAAGAACTCAAGGTTTTCAGCCAATGTTAGGGAAAATCAGTGTTTTCAAGTTGATTGTAATTCAAAACACATGTAAAGCATTGTAAGAGACAAGAATCTTACTTGAGGAACTGGCAGCTTTGGCACAGTAAAAGCAGAGTTTTGACATTCATTGTAATTGAGAAAAAGTGCATGGCTGCCAATGTAATTAGTATATTGCTTAGTTTTGAAAACTGAAGAAAACAGTGTTTTGGCATAATATTAGGTAAAAGCAGTGTTTTTACATTGATCATGAGTGAAAGCAAGCGCACAGCAGCCAAAAAACAAGTATCTTACTTAACTTTCAAAGTTGATTTCCATGCTGCATTCACATCCTATTAGGGGAAAGAGGTGTTTTGAAGATGAATTTAAGTGAAAACAGAGGCATAGCAGCAAATAAAATACAAATCTTACTTAGTTTGTAAAGTGAAGAGACCACTGTATTTTCTTAGCCTTAGATAAATCTGCGTGATGTCATGTGAGTGAAAGCAAGGGCATAGCATCCAAACAAACAAGAATCTTACTTACCTTTCAAATTTGAAATAATTACTGCATTCACAGAGAGTTATGTGAAGCCAGTGTCTTGAAGTTGTTTGTAAATGAATTCACATGAAAATCAGCCAATGAAACAAGTTTCTTTTTTGGTTTTCTAAAGCAAAACTCTATGCATTCAGCCAATGTTAGGTAAAAGCAGTGTTTTCAAGTTGATTCTAATTGAAAACATATGTATAGCATTGTAAGAAACAAGAATCTTACTTAGACTTCAAAAGTGAGGAACCGGCAGTTGTGGCATAGTAAAAGAAGTATTTTGTCATTCATTGTAAGGGAGAACAAGTGCATAGCTGCCAATGTAGTGAGTATATTGCTTAGTTTTGAAAACTGAAGAAACCAGGGTTTTGGCATTGTATTAGGTAAAAGCAGTGTTTTTCCATTGATAATCATTGAATGCAAGTGCATAGCGCCAAGTTCAGCAATACCTAACTTTCAATGCTGAATTAACCACTGCATTCTCAGCCTGTTATGGGAAACCAGTGTTTTGAACATGAATTTAAATGAAAACACAGGCATAGCATCAAATAAAATACGAAACATATTTAGTTTTTTAAAGGGAAGATACCACTACATTTGCTTAGACTTATGTAAAACTGTGTGTTGACATGTGAGTGAAAGCAAGGGCATAGCAGGCAAACAAAGAAGAATCTTACTTACCTTTCAAACTTGAAGTCACTACTGCATTCACAGAGAGTTATGTGAAACCAATGTCTTGAAGTTGTTTGTAAATGAATTTCCATGCAAATAAGCCTATGAAACCAGTTTTTTTTTTTTTGGTTTTCTAAAGCAAAGAACTCAATGCATTCAGCCAAAATTAGGGTGAAGCAGTGTTTTCAAGTTCATTGCAATTGAAACACATGTATACCCTTGTAAAAGACAAGAATATTACTTAGATTTCCAAAGTGAGGAACCGGCAGCTTTGACATAGTAAAAGCAGTGTTTTGACATTTATTGTAAGTGAGAACAAGTGCATAGCTGCCAATGTAATGTGTATATTGCTTAGTTTTGAAAACTGAAGAAAGGAGTGTTTTGGTAGAGTATTAGGTAAAAGCAGTGTTTTTACATTGATAGTGAAATCAAGCGCAAAGCAGCCAAACAAACAAGTATCTTACTTAACTTTCAAAGTTGAATTAACTCCTGCATTCACAGCCTTTTAGGGGAAACCAGCGTTTTGAAGATGAATTTAAGTGAAAACAGAGGCATAGCAGCAAATAAAAGACAAAACTTATTTAATTTAGTAATGTGAACAAAGCATTTCATAGGCTTAGCCTTAGAAAAAAGCTGTGTGTTGACATGTGAGTAAAAGCAAGGGCATAGCAGCCAAAGAAACTAAAATCTGACTTTTCAAACTTGAAGTAACTTCTGAATTCACAGAGTGTTAGGTGAAACCAGTGTCTTGAAGTTGATTGTAAATGAATACACATTCAAATCAGTGAATGAAACATGTTTCTTTTTTGGTTTTCTAAAGAAAAGTACTCAATGCATTCAGCCAACTTTAGGGAAAAGCAGTGTTTTCAAGTTGATTGTGATTGGAAACACATGTATAGCATTATAAGAAACAAGAATCTTACTGAGATTTTGAAAGTGAGAACCCGGCAGGTTTGGCAAAGAAAAAGAAGTGTTTTGACATTCATTGTAAGTGATAACAAGTGCAGAGCTGCCAATGCAATGAGTATATTGCTTAGTTTTGAAAACTGAATTAACAATTGTTTTGGCATAGTATTAGTTAAACACTGTTTTTACAGTGATAATGAGTGAAAGCAAGTGCAGAGCAGGCAAACAAACAAGTATCTTAGCTAACTTTCAAAGTTGTCTTAACTGCTGCATTCACAGCCTATTACGGGAAACCAGTGTTTTGAAGAAGAATTTAAATGAAAACACAGGCATAGCAGCAAGTAAAAGACAAATCTTATTTAGTTATGTAAAGTGAAGAAACGCCTGCATTGGCTTAGCCTTAGGCAAAATCTCTGTGTTGACATGTGAGTGAAAGCAAAGTCAAAGGATGCAAACAAACAAGAATCTCACTTTCCTTTCAAACTTGAAGTAACTACTGCATTCACAGAGAGTTACGTGAAGCCAGTGTTTTGAAGTTGTTTGCAAATGAATACACATGCAAATCAGCCAATGATACAAGTTTCTTTTTGATTTTGAGAAGCAAGAACTCAATGCATTCAGTGAATGGTAGGGAAAAGCAGTGTTTTTAAGGTGATTGTTATTGAAAACACATGTATGGCATTTTAAGAGAGAAGAATCTTACTTAGATTTGGAAAGTGAGGAACCACCATCTTTTGCAGAGTAAAACTAGTGGTTGGTTATTGGCTGTAAGCGAAAAAAAGTGAATAGCTGCCAATGCAAGGAGAATATTGCTTAGTTTTGAAAACTGAAGAAACCAGTGTTTTGGAATAGTATTAGGTAAAAGCATTCTTTTTACATTGATAATTAGTGAAAGCAAGCGCAGAGCAGCCAAACAAAAAATTATCTTACTTAACTTTCAAAGTTGAATTAACTGCTGCATTCAAAGCCTGTTACGGGAAACCCGTGTTTTGAAAATGAATTTCAGTGAAAACACAGGCATAGCAGCAAATAAAATGCAAATCTTCTTTAGTTTTGTAAGGTAAAGTAACAAATGCATTTACTTAGCCTTAGGCGAAAGCTGTGTGTTGACATGTGAGTGAAAGCAAGGGCATAGTAGCCAAAAAACAAGAAACTTTCTTACCATTTAAACTTGTAGTAACTACTGCATTCACAGAGAGTTAGGTGAAACCAGTGTCTTGAAGTGGATTGTAATGAATGCATATGCAAAGAAGCCAATGAAAGAAATTTCATTTTTAGTTTTCTAAAGCAAAGAACTCAATGCATTCAGCCAAAGTTAGGGAAAAGCAGTGTTTTCAAGTTGATTGTAACTGAAAACACATATATAGCATTGAAAGAAACAAGAATCTTACTTAGATTTCAAAAATGAGGAACCGGTAGCTTCGGCATAGTAAAGGCAGTCTTTTGACATTTTTTTTTTATATAAAGCATTTATTGATTAGTAGAAGCTTAACAGTTTGCATAATATTTTCAATACAGTCTCTGGGAAAGATGATTGGGAAACCACAAAAGAAGGCACTAGAGAGCATCTTAAGATGGAATATGTCAGTAGAAAAGGTTAGTGATGCGTTTAAGGATAGGGCTGGGGCTTCCCTGAGTACCAGCCCCCCTGCATATCTGGTGGGTCGTAGGCCCTCACTTTGGGAAGCAGGTCCAGGAGGAACAGGATGCCGGGATGGGGCTGGAAGGACCCCCAACCTGGGGACTCTGAGGGCAGTGTCTGCCCTTCTGTCCTTCTCCTCACAGCAGCAAGGGAGTGGGTATTGGAGTCCCTGGCGGGATGGGGGCTGCCAAACTGCGGCTGCACTGGCTTGGCCCTGTCACCCAGGAGCAAGAAGCTGAGGCAGCAAGAATAGGTCAGGCCTGAAAGCCCAAAGAAATATTTCAAAAGGGCCTGGAATTTTATGAGTGACGTGACTTGGTGACTCAGATGCAGCATGGGCCAAGCCATTGCCTGTCTCCCAAATCTTCAGAAAGTGCTGCCTGCAATGTGTTGGGGAGCCATGGCCCCCCACTGGCCCTCAGGAGCACCTTCCAGCTCCCTCAATAATGAGTATTTTGGAGGTGGCACAGGGAAGATGAAATCCACAGCCTTCTAAACCTCTGCATTTGAACAACTTGCCAAACTCCCTTCACGTTTCAGGCCCCAGCTCAATGCTGGGCACAGAGAAGGGTGTGCAGAGGGAATCCTAGAGACCCATGGATCCCAGGCACGTTGGAAAGAGAAAGGCTGGAAGCTGATGTTGGGAATGGCTAGAGGCAAAGTCCCTGCTCTGGCTTCAAGCAACACACATATGCCAACTCACTTTCCCACTCAAGCACCCTCAATGTTTTCACCAGAACTCACCACATTGCATCCCTCAGGAAGCCTGCGCTCCACAGACTGTGAATGTAATAAGTATATTGCTTAGTTTTGAAAACTGAGGAAACCACTGTTTTGACATAGTATTAGGTAAAAACAGTGTTTTTACACTGATAATGAGTGAAAGCAAGCACGTAGCACCCAAACAAACCACTATCTTACTTAACTTTCAAAGTTGAATTAACTGCTTCATTCCCAGCCTGTTATGGGAAACCAGTGTTTTGAAAGTGAATTTAAGTGAATACACAGGCATAGCGGCAAATAAAAGACAAATCTTATTTAGTTTTGTAAATTGAAGAAACTACTGCATTTGCTTAGCCTTAGGCTAAAGCTTAATGTTGACAATTGTGTGAAAGCAAGGGCATAGCAGTCAAACAAATGAGAATCTTACTAACGTTTCTAACTTGAAGTAACTACTGCATTCACAGAGAGTTAGTTGAAACCAGTGTCTTGAAGTTGTTTGTAAATGAATACACATACAAATCAGCCAATTAAACAAGTTTCTTTTTTGGTTTTCTAAAGCAAAGAACTCAATGAGTTCAGCAAACGTTAGGGAAAAGCAGTGTTTTCAAGTTGATTGTAACCTAAAACCCATGTATAGGATTGTATGAAAGAAGAATCTTACTGAGATTTCGAAAGTCAGGAACCGCCAGCTTTGGCATATTAAAAGCAGTGTTTTGACATTCATTGTAAGTGAAATAACTGCAGAGCTGCCAATGTAATGAGTATATTGCTTAGTTTTCAATACTGAAGAAGCCAGTGTTTAGGCATAGTATTATGTAAAAGCAGTGTTTTTACATTGATAATGATTTAAAGCAAGTGCATAGCAGCCAAACAACCAAGTATCTTACTTAACTTTCAGAGGTGAATTAACTGCTGCATTTACAGCCTGTAATGGGGACCAGTGTTTTGAAGATGAATTTAAGTGAAATCACCAGCATAGCAGCAAATAAAAGACAAATCATATTTAGTTTGGAAAAGTGAAGAATCCACTGCATTGGCTTAGCCTTAGGGAAAAAGTGTGTGTTGACATGTGACTTAAAGCATGGCTATAGCAGCCAAACAGACAAGAATCTTGCTTACCTTACAAACTTGAAGTAACTATTCCATTCACAGAGAGTTATTTGGAACTAGTGTCTTAAAGTTGTTTGTATATGTATACACATGCAAATC
Source organism: Cabassous unicinctus (assembly GCA_029593785.1). Taxonomy (NCBI): domain Eukaryota; kingdom Metazoa; phylum Chordata; class Mammalia; order Cingulata; family Chlamyphoridae; genus Cabassous; species Cabassous unicinctus. Next base: position 9,667 of record JAQZBX010095634.1, read on the forward strand.
ACCCAATGAAACAATTTTCTTTTTTGGTTTTCTAATGCAAAGGACTCAATACATCCAACCAACGTTAGAGAAAAGCAATGTTTTCATGTTGATTGTATTTGAAAACACATGTATAGCATTGTAAGAAACAAGAATCTCACTTAGATTTCAAAAGTGTAGAACCGGCATCTTTGGCATAGTTAGGCCAGTGTTTTGACATTCAATGTAATATAAAACATGGGCATAGCTGCCAATGTAATGAGTATATTGCTTAGTTTTGAAAACTGAAGAAACCAGTGTTGTGGCCTAGAATTAGGAAAAGCAGTGTTTTTACATTGATAATGAGTGAAAGCAAGCACATAGCAACCAAACAAACAAGTATGTTACTTAACATGCAGATTTGAATTAACTGCTGCATTTACACCCTTTTAGGGAAACCAGTGTTTTGAAGATAAATTTAAGTGAAAACACAGGCATACCAGCAAATAAAAGACAAATCTTATTTTGTTTTGAAAAGTGAAGAAACCACTTCATTGGCTTAGCCTTATGCAAAACTCTGTGTTGATATGTGACTGAAAGCAAGAGCATAGCAGCCAAAGAAACAAAAATCTTACTTAGCTTTCACACTTGAAGTAACTGCTGCATTCACAGAGAGTTAGGCAAAACCAGTGTCTTGAAGTTGTTTGTAAATGAATACACATGCAAATCAGCCAAGGAAACAAGTTTCTTCTTATTTTTGTAAAGCAAACAACTCAATGCATTCAGCCAAAGTTAAGGAAAAGCAGTGTTTCAAGTTGATTGTAATTGAAAACACATGTATAGCATTGTAAGAAAGAAGAATCTTACCTACATTTCGAAAGTGAGGAACCAGCAGCTTTGACAGAGTAAAAGCGGAGTTTTGACATTCATTGTAAGTGAAAACAACGGCATTGCTGCCAATGTAATGAGTATATTGCTTAGTTTTGAAAACTGAAGAAACCAGTGTTTTGGCATAGTATTAGATAAAAGCAGTGTTTTTACATTGATAATGACTGAAAGCAAGCACGTAGCACCCAAACAAACAACTATCTTACTTAACTTTCAAAGTTGAATTAACTGCTGCATTCCCCGCTTGTTAGGGGAAACCAGTGTTTTGATGAGTGTAACACTTGGCCAGTTTGATGTCATTATGAATTCCAAAAGTATAATTGCATCATTCTTGTAAACTGACCTGTTAATCTGGGCGTGATTGAGCTATTATTGTGGCATTGACAGGGCCATGTCAGTAGGGCGTTGAGCCCCACCACTTGGTGGGTGGGGTATCAAATATAAAAGGCATGGAAAGAACAGAGTAGAAGCAGTTTTTGAGAAGCAGTTTTGATGTTGGAAAGAAGGCCACAGGAGAAGAGAATCGAGCCATTCGCCTGATTGTCTACAGCTGACCTTGTGGAGGAAACAGGAGCTAAGCCCAGAGAGAAGCACAGCCCTGGGAAGAGAGGAACACAAGAACCCTGAACCCTGGCAAACCTCGGCAGCTGTCTTGCTCTAACACATGGCAAAGAAATTTGGTGAGAAGAAACTTAATGCTTTATGGCCTAGTATCTGTGGACTTCTACCCCAAATAAATACCCTTTGTAAAGACCAACCCATTTTTGGTATTTCACATTAGCACCCCTTTCGCTGACTAATACAGAATTGGTACCGAGGAATGGGGAAGTGCTTTTGTAATTACCAAAATGTTGGAATGGTTTTATAAATGGGTAAGGGGTATTTTTTCGAGGAATTTTGAAATGCTTAATGGAAAAGCCTAGATCACTTTGAAGAGACTGTTGATAGTAATATGGACACTAAAGAGACTTTCTGTGATGCCTTAGAAATAAATGATCAAAGTTTTATTGGAAAGTGGAGGAAAGGTGATCCATGTTTTAAAGTTGCAGAGAACTTAGAATTAACTCCTGGTGTTATATGGAAGACAGAATTTGAAAACGTGAACCTCAGCATTTAGCAGAAGAATTTTCCAAAGTAAATTTGGAGAATGCGGCTTGACTTCTCATTACAGCTTATAGCAAAATACTAGATGAGAAAAATACACTAAGGACTGAAATTTTGGGCACAAAGAAAACAGAAACTGATTCCAGAAATTCCAAGTTTGTGGAAATCAAATTCCCAGATGAAAGTGCCACATTTGAAGACTTTACTAAACTTGGAAAATGTAAATCAGAACTGAAGATGCAGTTTTCTTTTTTTTTTTTTTTTAATTTTTTTTTTT
>JAQZBX010095635.1:0-11890 GCA_029593785.1 Cabassous unicinctus
AAAAAGAAAAGAAAAGAATAAACCAAGAGGATTAACAGTCTTCTGGAAGAGAGCACTGTATCTTGGGAAGTAAGGTTAGACTTTTCCCAAAGGTATCATGGGATTCGTAGAAGAAAGGACACTACGGAACTGGCTAAATTTGCTTCCTTGAATATCTTAAATATTGATACTGAGATAGCCAAAGTTGTCCTAATTATTTGTGTGTGTCCTTGCATGATCGTATGGCCCAGACAGAGCCGTCAGCTGTGACACCTGCATGGCAGTCACAGCACTCTTCCCTGATCAGAGGAAACAGCAGCCAATAAGACTCACTCTGGGATGATTTCCCACTCCTCTTTCAGGGGTCAGACGTCTAGAATTCTAGTATATTCTGTAGTTGGATCATCAAGCTGCAGACTAAACAGCATGTGTATGCTTGCTTGGGAGAGAACTGGTCACTGCACAGCCTGATTAATCTTCATTGTCACCAGTTGTTCAACATGAGACTCTGAAGGCAACGGGAAACTCTTGCAGGGAGCTACATGCCTTGTGAAAATGTCATTCCTCACTTCTGGGGCTCTGAAAGCCTCTCCTGGCAGATGGTACATTCAGGTGGAACCTGGAAGTGAACAAAATTGGTAGAAGATAGAACAAACATAGAAAATAGAAGCTTATTTGTCAATGAAAGTATTATTGTGTTTCTGGGATATATTTTATCTTTTATCCCCAGTACCTAGCATAATGCCTGGCACATAAGAGATATTCCGGAAGAAGGGTTTGCTGAGTGGTGAATGAATTTGAATGAATGCTTTAAATGGCACTGCCAGTGAGGACAGGTGACTTGGCTGCCTTGTTGCACAAAGGTGATCTTTTGAGAAAATCCTAGGCCTCATTTAGCTATCCATCTAGTTAACAAATATTGAATACCGCTGATTTGTCACTTAGCACTCTTTCTGAAATGATCAAGTTCATTTATTACATGAACTGCACCCCCACCCCCAGCTGGGCCCTAGAATATAAGCTCCAGGTGGGTGGTGACCTGTTCTGTCCTGTTTATGGCTGCATCCTTAGCTCCTAGAACAGAGCCTTGGGGATGGGAAGGAGCCTTCAAGATGTGACAGAATGCATTTTCTGCCAGCTGGATTTCCCGGATTGCAAATGGCTCTGAATTAGTACACGTACTGAAACCCCGTAGTGACTGAGGGTGGTGGCTTTCATCTTTGGCTGGGTGTCTTCTCCAGTCACCGGCTGGACCTGGATCACTCCCTCATCCACTGATCTCTCGCTGTTCCCACTCCAGTCCCATGCTGATCCCACACCCCACACCACCTGCCTTTATTAGAGCTGACAAACAAATTCCAAAGGTTCTCTGTATTTTCTCTAAGTTCAGTTTTTAAGATATTGAGTCTGGTGCTGCTTTGTTTCACTCATTTCTGTTCTTACCATATTTCATAAAATCCATAAAGTACTGGAGGTTAAAGGTGCAACTTTCAACTTTCCTCCAGTAGAAAAATGCTTGACTAATGCCTTTGTGCTTTTGAGATAGGATGGGTCTCATAAACTTCCCAGACTTCAGACTAGAAAAGAATAACTCCTAATCTGAAGGTGTCTGCAAGAATTTTCCCAGGTTCAGACGTTCTTTATTGGGCAGTTGCTTCCTGAGCTCCTGTTCTGAAACCGACTTTTAGTTACAGGAGAGATGGCAAGATGGTAGAAGGTATTTACATAGCACTGAGCAATTTACAAAGCTTTTCCTTATGTTATCTTTTTAAATTCCTTGCCATTAAATTTGGAAATATGTGTTATCCCAGTTTTACAGATGAGGAAAGAGAGGCTTAGAGAGATTAAATAACTTGCTACAAGGAATAGAGCTATCATTCCAATCCAAGCTTTTTAAATATAACCCTAAGTTTTTTCCCACATCCAAACTGTGTTATACTGGGGCCTCTGGAATTTGCTGTTTTTCTTCTTCTTCTTGTTTGTTTCCTTATCCCTTCCCTTGGGACATTATGATTCCTCAGACTTGTTAAGCCAGTTCACATCTTGCTAAGCCTTTGTGCAATGCTGTACCAGCCATCTAGAATAACTTGCCCTCTTCTTTATTTGTTTAGGTGACTACATTCATCCCTTAAATCTGAATTCACATGAGATAGTGGTGCATAGTGTTAAGAGTGGGCTCTGGAGCCACTCTGTCTGGGTATGAATCTTAGTAGACCTTTCATGGGTTATTTTACTTCTTAGTCTTCAGTGTTCCCATCTGTACAATGGGGATAGCTATAATGCTTATGTTCAAAGGCTGGCAAAGAAAGAATGTAAATACCACATTGCTTAAAGTGCACTCTCCTTGCTGCTGCTACCCTCCAGTTTAGAACCCCATTACCTGTCTCCCTTGCATCTCTAAAATTGCCTTTTGATCCTCCTGGGGTTTCCATTCCAACACCTATTCTCAGAGAGAAGAAAGAGGAGGACAAAATGAAGGAAGAAAAAAAAGAATAGCATGGAGGAAACAGAGAAAAGATTCAGATACAGAGACACTTTGCCAGCTGAAGGGAAAGAAGAAGGAATATTAAAATAAATGTATAAATATTGTTGAGGGAGGGCTGGGGGAAAAAGAGAAGACAAATAGCTAAAAGTGGCACCGCCTGTCCTGGCAGACATATCCTGGCTCAGAAAGATCTGCTCCAAATCCGGGAACCAGCATAGGTGTCTGGAACCCAACTCTGCAAAAACTCTGAGGGAGTAGAAGAAAAATACGAAAAGAGTTGGCTTGTGGAGGAAGAAGGAAGGATGACAGGAATTGTCTCTGTATAAATCCAAGTGGCAGTTGGGATGTATTTATGTTTTAAGGATTTTTTTTTTTAAGTACAACAAGCTTTTTATACACTTTTTTGCTTAGCAACAAGAGTCACAAAAGGCATGTGTTCAGTGAGGATGTCAGTTGCTGAGCTCATTAAAATATTAAGTGAAACACTGATGACAATTACACAGCACTGAACATTTTTGTCTGCCAAAATGTGCCTTTCAGGGTACAACAAAGTGGGTCAAAAGTTTGTCATGTTATTTTATTTCCTTCTATCTTAAAGTTTTGATGGAGTTTCCTTTCAATGGACGAAAGGCTCCCCTTTCTACTTCTTTCTAAGGCAGCAGTTCTTAACAAGGGATCTGTGGGCTTGAATTGAAATTCAAAAAAACATTATTCTTGTGGGGACGTGTTGGTGCAGGTGTGATATATTTACTAAATAATACACAGTATAGTGTGGACTTAGTAAGGGGTCCTCGGTTTTCATCTGACTGGCAAAAGGGTCCATGGAACAAAAAAGGTTAAGAATTCCTGCTCTAAGGCAACATTCACTCATTCATTCAACAAATATTTTCTCTGCCTTGTCCCAGGAATATAGTAGTAAGCAAGAGAGCTAGAAACCCTGTCCTCATGGTGGGACTCTTGGCCCCTACTCCCCAAAATAGACACTGTGACTAACTCTATTTTACAGTGAGTAAACTGAGATTTAGGGAGGGTAAACAACTTTCACAAAATTAGTACAAGTGCAATTAGTACTTAAACAAGGCAATCTGATTGCAGAGTACATACTCTGCATAAGTAGTTTTAGTTTAGGTCACCCCAAATCTCAACCTGAGGCAAGAACTTGGGTGCAGGTAGGATCGTTTGGGAGGTGCTTGGGAAGGCACTAAGGACTTTCTTGCCTGGATGTTATCCCCTTACCCACTTATTATTTTCTATGTTCTAAACCATAATGTCACTAAACCGAATTGGATGCAGACACAGACTCAAGAGTTTTGTGTTACAAAAAAGTTGACCTCCTCTTCTGCATAAATTTGTATATAGTCATTTTCTGTTTCATTATGGTTTTACACCTCTAATTTTCAAAACTTCTCTTCATTATCCAAACTGTACTTACTCAACTTTTGGATAAACCAACAAGAAATGCAAAAACGATGCATTCCTTTTCCTGAGGATAACTTTGATAATAATTATATATTTAACCATGTGAGTAACACCAAGTGAGATTGAGTTGAAAACATGCCAATTTTGATGATTTTTTTTTTCCTAGAAACACAATATAATGAGAGTGAAAGTATATATCTTTGGAATTGTATTTATTTACAAGTTTGCATGCTAAGCAGAGTTTTTAGAGACCACATTAGCCTCACAAAGAGTGACATCAATATTCATACGGCAAATCTGAGTAGCAAAACTCAATTGGTTGTCAGATAAAGAATACTTTAGACTTTACTTTCCAATTCCAAATCTGCTTCTAAACAAACTAAAATGGTATGAGAGGAAGAATAAAAGAAAACAAAGAGCATTGAACTCCTCCGGAACTGAGATTTGCTGCTATGAGCTATATAAGCTTACACCAGACACTTATCTTTAGCTTTAGTTTCCTGGTCTATTAAATAGGGCAGGGGTACATGATAAGTTTTTTTTTTCCCCCTAGGATTAATTCGGCATATGATTCTAAGCTAGTAAATTCTGGTGGGAAGCAAGTACCTGGAAATTAGTTGTCTACTCTTTATATTTATGGTTAAGAACAAGGAATTTGGAACCTGCCAGGCCAGGGTTTGAATCCTAATTCTGCCTTTGGACAAGTTGCTTAACCTCTTTGAGTATATACAAAATGAAGATGATAATACACTCCTTTCCATCAGATTTATACATGCACAAGTCTCTTCCATTGCAAAAACACCCCTAGCTGTCCTATTCTCCTATGACCCTACATTTCTCTTCTGCTATCACCATATGTTTTCTCTTCCTTTCAGAGCAAAACTTCATAATTCTTGTCTACACTATTGTCTCCACTTTCCCATCTTCCTTTGACCCATTAATCTATAAAAATCTGTCTACTCTTCTTCCTTCAGCTGCTACTATTTTCACTAAGGTCACCAATGAATGCCTTCTTGCTAAATCCAAGAACATTTTTCATTTATTTCTTAGTAAAATTCAATGTGGTCAACCACTCTTTCCTTCTTGAAACACTCTCTTCTTTTGGCTTCCATGAATTTACCTTCTACCTCCTTTTCTCTTCCTTCTCAGTCTTCTGTGTTGACTCCTCTTCTGTTTGCCCCTTACATGTGTTGTTATCCCATAAGATACTATTTTAGGTCTTTTTTTTTCCTCTGTCTCTCCAAGATCTTCTGTATTTTCATGCCTTCAGCTTCTATCTACCATAAATGTTGATGACTCCTGAATCTTTATTTTTACCCCATAGTTCTCCTGAGCTTCAAATCCATATACCCAACTATACTCAATCATCTCTGCTTAATTGTCCCACAGACATGTCCCACAATATGTCCAAAATAAGTCTCATTATCTTTCTGCCTAATTTTGCCCCTGTGTTAGTGCCACTATATTAATGATGGAACCACCATCCACTCAGTGGCTCAAACCAGAAACCTAGACATCCCCCTTTTCCCTTCCATTATCCTCATCCCCCATATTCAATCAACTTGGTCTTTTTCATTCTCCCTTTTGAATATCTTTTGAATCCATCCATCTTCTTCATCTCAATGATCATTTTCAGATTCAGATCACCATCATCTCTCATCTTGATTACTACAACATTCTCCTCATTGATCTCATTGATTGGTCTTGCTGCCATTCCTCACACTACAGCTGAATTGATCACATCATTTCCTTGCTTACAATCTCTCAACAGCTTTTTGTAGCCCTCCAGCTAAACTCCAGATTCTTTACAGTGACTGACAAGGCCCTTGTGAGGTGGATGCTGCTCATCTCTCCAGCCTCCTCTTTCCCTCCTCTCCTTGTTCTGCCCCCCCCCCATGGGGCTTCTTCCAGTTTCTCAGACAATCCATGCTCTCTCCCATCCCTGGACGCATGTGTACTTGTCCTCTTACCTGGAAAATGGCTCTCCAAGCTCTTCACCCATCTACATCTGTATTACCACCTCAAAAAACCTTCCCTGATCTACCAATTTCCTGTGATGTGCACTACCTATATGCTCCCCTCTGCATTTGCAAGAAGTTACACAAAAGGCTTGCTATTGGCAGAGAAGGCTCAAGACTTAGGTATTTAATCATTCATTAAATCATTCAACAGATATTTATTGAGAGCCTATTGTATGCCAAGCAACTGTGTTTTCTAGCCTTTGGAGATTTATCAGTGAAAAAAGGTCCCTGCAATTATGAAGCTTATATTGTGCTGGGAAGAGAGAGATAGTAAATAAGTAACCAAGCAAACAAGATAATTCCCAAGAGTGATAAGCTATATGAAGAATGATAATATGGGAGGGCGGAGGTGGGATAGGGCTGAATGGTAGGAAGGAACCAGCCATGCAAGGAAGCAAGGAAAGAACCTTACAAGTGGATGGAGGAGTCAGGGCAAGTTTCCACCCCATGACTTTCCCACTGGGTCCCCAAGCAGCCAGTGCCTGAAGTGTAAGAGAAATGGCCAAGATTTCTTCGGTCACCCCAAGGACCAGAGTCAAGGGATTTATTGTGAAGGTCTAAAACTGTGTGCTTAAGTATAAGGGGACATGATGGAAAACTAAGTGAAGAAAGGAAGAGGCAAAAAGAGTCATGTGAGTTTTTTTTCCTTATCAAAAGTTATGCTTTTGGGTAAAACAGCATTTTGTTTTCATCTTGAGATTTTAAAACAATGTCATCTTAAAACTGGATACGAAATCCAAAACAGCATAAAGGCAACTAAGACACTTTTCCAAAGAAGAAATACAAATGGCTAAACGGCACATGAAAAAGTGCTCAACATCACTACTTATTAGAGAAATGCAAACCAAAACTACAATGAGATAACACCTTACACCTATTAGACTGGCAGCTATTAAAAAAAACAGAGAACTACAAGAGAGGATTTGGAGGAGAGGGAACACTCATCCATTGCTGGTGGGAATGTAGAATGGTGCAACCATTGTGGAAGACAGATTGGTGGTTACTCAGGAAGCTAACTATAGAACTGCCGTATGATTCAGCAATCCCACTTCTGGGTATATAGATATATACCTAGAAGAATTGAAAACAGGTTCATGAACAGATATATGCACATCATTGTTCATAGAGGCATCATTCACTATTGCCAAAAGTTGAAAGCAACCCAAGTGTCCATAAACAGATGAACAGATAAGCAAATTGTGGTATATACATACAATGGAATATTACACAGCTATAAAAAGGAATGCAGTATTAACACATGAGACAACATGGATGATTCTTGAAGACCTTATGTTGAGTGAAATAAGCCAGTCACTGAAAGACAAATATTATGTGCCTATTGATATGACTTAAGCAAATTGAACAGGCTCACAGAGCCAAAGTCTGGAAGATAGGTTACCAGGAGACAGAAAGGGAGTAGAATGTGGTGAACCGATGCTCAATATGTGCAAAACCTATGATAAGGTGGAAGAGGGTGGTTGGGCAGTGGATGGGGGTGATGTTGGTGCAGGGATGTGAGAGGGGCCAATGGTGCTGGAATGTGAGGGGGTCTAGGGTGGGGGGTGTGAGCTGGACTATCTATGGAACTGGGGAGAGGGCTGGAGAAAGAAACAGATGAACTCTGGAGATTAGGTTAAAAATACAATGGTGGGAATGCTCTTTTGGCAAATATGGCAGAGGAGGGTTACTGGTAAAGGGCATTGGGGATGGGGGGTTATGTGGGATAGGGTTCACCTGGAGAATACTTCTATGGAATATGAAAATGTTCATCTTGTCATAGTGTGTTATCTCAGTGGGTGGAGACCCACACAATAACTGAAAGAATATTGAATTCCCATCCTGGAAATCCCTGCTAAATTCTCTAATAAAGTGGCAAGAATCCCTAGTGTACATGGGTAGTGCCTAGTGAAAGAGGACAGATCAATACACCAGGCCCTTGACACTGATGGTTGTACTTATAAACTTTCTTCTTGTGAAATTGAAACTTAGCTTAATATTATATATTGCCTAAGAGTTACCTCCTGAAAGCCTCCTTGTTGCTCAAATGTGGCTTTTCTCTAAGTCAAACTCAGCATGGAACATGACTGTCAGGGATGAGCCTCATTGGCACTGAGGGATTTTAAAAAAATTTTTTTAGGAGGCACCAGGAACCGAACCCGGGACCTCCCATGTGGGAAGCAGGAGCACACCACTTGAGACACATCTGCTCTCAAGGGATTATTACCAAGTGCCAACTAGTGATGCATTTGGAAAAAGACCTTGACCAAAAGGAGAAATATTAAATACAAATAAGTTTTTGTGGCTAAGAGATTTCAAAGTGAGTAGGGAGGTCATTCCAGAGGTTACGCTTATGCACATCTCAGGAACTCAGTGGCTCAAGCAGGGGTGTTCCTGAGGGCTCTAGAGACATCCAGACACTACAGGCAGGGCACCCTGTCAGTGGGCCTTACCTTGGAATATATTTTCCCCAATGTAACAGAGTTAGGTTCATTTATAATTTCCTATACATGGCTTTTCTGCCCCTTTATTGGAAATATAATTGACATTATAATCATTAAATATATGTACCAGTGACTTAAATCTTTGGTCTGTTCATATGCTGGTTGAGCCCTGAATCTCAGCAGAGTTGCAACACCTACTCTCCAGTTCATCAGACTCGCCCAGGACAACTAACAAAATGATGATGATGCACAACGCCCATACTAAGAGACAGAGTATCTACAACTGCAAGCAAGGCAGTTCCATCCATCTGCCCCATGGAATTTAAGCTCCCTCTCAATCAGAAACAGAATGGGCATCACCATTTAAAATCCTCAAGATTGAGGAATGACCAAACATAAGGGGGAGAATGCAACTATGGGCTAAAACAGACATCATTATTCTAGCAATGGAATAACTTGTAACATTGATATAAAGGCAGTAGCCACCAGAGGTTCTGAGGGGAGGGAGAGGAAAGAATAGGTATAAGATGGGGCATTTTTGGGACATTGGAATTGTTCTACATGACAGTGCGATGAAAGATACAGGCCATTATTCATTTTGTCAAAACCTATAAAATTGTGCAGTGCAAAGTGTAAACTATAGTGTAAACTATAGACTTTGGTTAGTAGCAATGCTTCAACATGTGTTCATCAATTGTAATAAATGTACCACACTAATGAAAGTTGTTGTTAATGGGGAAAAGTGTGGGAGGGGAAGGGGATGGGGGTATATGGGAATCCCCCTATATTTTCGATATATCATATATGTAATCTAAAGCTTAATTAAAAATTTAAAAGAATAATAAAAAAGCAGCTAACTTTTATGGTACTCGAAAATTGAACTGTGTGCTCACCCGGAGAGGTCACTAGAGGGCAGCATTGCCTATCATATGTACCGAAGGAAAGCGCTGCAGACCCAGTTTTAGAGGGAGAAAATCAATCCTACACGTAAATCTAGTCTCCCATCTCCGTTTTCCATTCTTCTATTCCTTGCCCATAATTCTACCCCTTAACCTCCCACTGTCTTTTTATCCACGAACACAACCTCAGTGTTCTGGGAAAGCTTTACGTTTAGAGAAAAATCTCTGATTCGTCAGGGGAAAAAAATAATAAAACCAGCCCATTTCATCTATTAAAGGCACTTTGATACTTTCCCTCCCCGCGGACCCTTCGATGGGCAGCAACGGGGACCTAAGGGGTCCCTGGGGCAGTGGTTGGTTCACTCCGTCCAGCCCTTTAGCATCAGACCTATTGTTCGGGGGACAGTTTAACATTTTTAGCCTATAGAGAAAGGAGGTTTGTTCCTTTCCTGTGTTGTTAGAGCGACTGTTATCTGGCAAGCTGGGGGGTAGCAGAGGACTTCTCTGTCTGCTCTGGCGCTGGTGGGCGACGCGAGGACCTTGCGCTCTGCTTCTGAGCAGCCTGAGCCTGGCGGAAGCGCGTGCTGGTCCCTGCCACCGCCCTGGCCACCCGCGCCCGACTTTTGTGCTCCATGTGTTTTTGTTTTGTTTTTAATTGAGGCCTTTTATGAAAAGATAGACAAGTGAATGGGTTTTACAAGAGAAGAAAGGGGGAGAAAGAGAAAGCAAAAAGTTCACCATAGCTACACAGATAAAAGTAAGAATTTTAAAGCTCTTTTATAATGTGGCCCCTGCTTCCTTGCGAAGAAAGAGTTGAGGCATTGTACAGCAAAAACATATATCGCTAAGAACATAGGGCAATTTATTCATTCCAGATATATTTCCTGTACTCCTTTTATGTGCTAGAAACTAGGGGTATACAGGTGAAAACAAATATGAAGGCTGCTCTTACACAGTTTATGTTGTAACTAAATACAGATATACTTGAGATCAGGAATTGTATAAGGAAGTTGAGGGCTGGTTCAAAGCTGGAAGGCATCTTAGAGATCCTCATCTTTGATATACTTCAGGTATCATGTATCAGAAATATTGTTACTGATCCAGAGATGAAAGAATTAGTTCATTTGAGCACTGAATTTTGCTCTGAGTAAATCAGAGCACACCCTGGGTTACTTAGCTTTCAGTGTTTGATAAAAGGAAACAGACTAGTCAGGAAAGGGAAACTTCTTTGAGGTGAGAGGGTTTAATTTATTGAAAAAATGATCATGTGGATCGTTTTGTGATGGCTATTGAGGGATAATGAAACATTCTTCTTAAGCTTATTTAAAAATTATCAGTCATTCATGAAATTAAGCCATATAGTATTGAGTTATATTTCAATGAAGGGGTTTCTGTGCTAAAGGGTTAAGCTACTATATCATCCAAGAATGTTACTTTCTTTAATCTAATTTGACATAAGAATAGAACCAAAAGAATCTGGAAAAAAATGTTTGACTCTTTCAAAGTTCAGAATTGAACAGCCACTCAGCAAGTATGATTACAGAAACAAGTCAGTGGAAATCACTTCCCCCACTCAGGATGCCTGGTCTAGTCAGATCTATTCTTTTCTTTATATATGTAATATATATTTTTATTGGAGTATTTGTAAACTTACAAAACAATCTTGCACAATGTGCAGAATTGCCATACATCACCCCTCCACCAACATCTTACATTGTTGTGGAACATTTGTTACAGATTATGAAAGTCAACAGACTATTACCATTAACTATAGTCTATAGCATACACTTGGTACATTTTTCCATACCCCCCTATTATTAACACCACATTTTAGTATTGTACCTTTGTTACAGTTTGAGATAACACTCTCATATTTATAATGTTAACCACAGTCTATCTTCTACCACCTGGCTTACTGTGTTATACATTCCCATGCTTTGTACAATCCATCCAAACTGTACACTCAGTGGCTCTCACTTTCATCACAGAGTTGTGCAGTCATCACCTCAGTAAAGTTTTGAATGTTTTCCTTAGTCCAAAAGACAAAATCCCATACCCCCTATTATTGGCCCTTAGCCTTGAAATAGTACCTTTTTCGACACTGGTGCAAGAATATTACAATATTGCTGTTAACTCTAGTCCATAAGTTACATTAATTGTATTTTTCCCATGAATCACCATATTCTTACCACCTTGTAATAGTGACGTACATTTGTTCTAGCTCATAGAAGAACATTCTTGTATTTGTACTATTAACCACAATCCTCATCCACCTCTGGGTTTACTATATTATTCAGTCCCTGGATTATTCTCTAGCTTTCTTTCAAGTGACATTTACGTCCCCACACTACCCCTTTCAGCCACAGTTCCTTTTATAAACCAGATATGTTAGTTATCCTCACTCTAACGTGTTACTAACAACTCTATACACTTCAGATCTTTTCTTAGTAGTAAGTAGGTTCCTGGCCCTAAATTAAGATTTGTTGCCTCGTCATCCACTTTTTGCTTATGTAGACTTGTTTTAAAGGAGAGAAATAGAAGGGAATACTGATAAGAAAAAGAAACCAAGAGGTATAAATATTGTTGTATGTCTTACTTTTCATTAGAATATAAACTCCTAGAGCTGAAATTGTATCTTGGATTTCT